>CM068349.1:47862487-47897487 GCA_034769755.1 Odontamblyopus lacepedii | reverse complement strand
TCCTCACTCTGACCTCTGTCTGTACCTGCTGCTGTCAGGCTCCTCACTCTGACCTCTGACCTCTGACCTCTGTCTGTACCTGCTGCTGTCGGGCTCCTCACTCTGACCTCTGACCTCTGACCTCTGTCTGTACCTGCTGCTGTCGGGCTCCTCACTCTGACCTCTGACCTCTGTCTGTACCTGCTGCTGTCAGGCTCCTCACTCTGACCTCTGACCTCTGTCTGTACCTGCTGCTGTCAGGCTCCTCACTCTGACCTCTGACCTCTGTCTGTACCTGCTGCTGTCGGGCTCCTCACTCTGACCTCTGACCTCTGTCTGTACCTGCTGCTGTCAGGCTCCTCACTCTGACCTCTGACCTCTGTCTGTACCTGCTGCTGTCAGGCTCCTCACTCTGACCTCTGACCTCTGACCTCTGTCTGTACCTGCTGCTGTCGGACTCCTCACTCTGACCTCTGACCTCTGACCTCTGTCTGTACCTGCTGCTGTCAGGCTCCTCACTCTGACCTCTGACCTCTGTCTGTACCTGCTGCTGTCGGGCTCCTCACTCTGACCTCTGACCTCTGTCTGTACCTGCTGCTGTCAGGCTCCTCACTCTGACCTCTGACCTCTGACCTCTGTCTGTACCTGCTGCTGTCAGACTCCTCACTCTGACCTCTGACCTCTGACCTCTGTCTGTACCTGCCGCTGTCAGGCTCCTCACTCTGACCTCTGACCTCTGTCTGTACCTGCTGCTGTCAGACTCCTCACTCTGACCTCTGACCTCTGTCTGTACCTGCTGCTGTCGGGCTCCTCACTCTGACCTCTGACCTCTGACCTCTGTCTGTACCTGCTGCTGTCGGGCTCCTCACTCTGACCTCTGTCTGTACCTGCTGCTGTCAGGCTCCTCACTCTGACCTCTGACCTCTGACCTCTGTCTGTACCTGCTGCTGTCGGGCTCCTCACTCTGACCTCTGACCTCTGACCTCTGTCTGTACCTGCTGCTGTCGGGCTCCTCACTCTGACCTCTGACCTCTGTCTGTACCTGCTGCTGTCAGGCTCCTCACTCTGACCTCTGACCTCTGTCTGTACCTGCTGCTGTCGGGCTCCTCACTCTGACCTCTGACCTCTGTCTGTACCTGCTGCTGTCGGGCTCCTCACTCTGACCTCTGACCTCTGTCTGTACCTGCTGCTGTCGGGCTCCTCACTCTGACCTCTGACCTCTGTCTGTACCTGCTGCTGTCAGGCTCCTCACTCTGACCTCTGACCTCTGTCTGTACCTGCTGCTGTCAGGCTCCTCACTCTGACCTCTGACCTCTGTCTGTACCTGCTGCTGTCGGACTCCTCACTCTGACCTCTGACCTCTGTCTGTACCTGCTGCTGTCAGACTCCTCACTCTGACCTCTGACCTCTGACCTCTGTCTGTACCTGCCGCTGTCAGGCTCCTCACTCTGACCTCTGACCTCTGTCTGTACCTGCTGCTGTCGGGCTCCTCACTCTGACCTCTGACCTCTGTCTGTACCTGCCGCTGTCAGACTCCTCACTCTGACCTCTGACCTCTGTCTGTAGGCTACCTGCTGCTGTCAGACTCCTCACTCTGACCTCTGACCTCTGTCTGTACCTGCCGCTGTCAGGCTCCTCACTCTGACCTCTGACCTCTGTCTGTACCTGCTGCTGTCGGGCTCCTCACTCTGACCTCTGACCTCTGTCTGTACCTGCCGCTGTCAGGCTCCTCACTCTGACCTCTGACCTCTGTCTGTACCTGCCGCTGTCAGGCTCCTCACTCTGACCTCTGACCTCAGTCCAGTACGGCCGCAGTGAGGAACAGTGTGAAAGAGTTGGATGATGTCACTGTCTCTGGTCTCTCTTCAATCCTCTGCCCCCTCCCTTTCCTCCCTCCATCCCTTTTCTCCCTCCCTCCCTCCCCCCTTTCCTCCCTCTCTTTCCTCCCTCCCTTTCCTCCGTCTCTCCTCCCTCTCTTTCCTCCCTCCCTTATCTCCCTCCCATTCCTCCCTCCCTTCCCCCACTCCCTTTCCTCCCTCTCTTTTCCCCCTCTCTCTCCTCCCTCCCTTTCCTCCCTCCATCCCTTTCCTCCCTCTCTCTCCCCCTCCCTTTTCCCCCTCCCTTTCCTCCCTCTCTCTCCCCCTCCCTTTCCTCCCTCCCTTCCCTCTCTTTTCCCCCTCTCTCTCCTCCCTCCCTTTAGTCCCTCCCTTTCCTCCCTCTCTTTTCCCCCTCTCTCTCCTCCCTCCCTTTCCTCCCTCCCTTTAGTCCCTCTCTCTCTCCTCCCTCTCTCCCCTCCCTCCCTTTTCTCCCTCCTTTTCACACACAGATCAGATTTCTGGGCTTTGTCTCAGAAGCAGCTGTTCCATCTCTCTCTGTCTGCTCCTGTCTGCCCCTGTCTGCTCCTGTCTACCCCTGTCTGCCCCTGTCTGCTCCTGTCTGCCCCTGTCTGCCCCTGTCTGCCCCTGTCTGCCCCTGTCTGCCCCTATTTGCTCCTGTCTGCCCCTGTCTGCTCCTGTCTGCCCCTGTCTGCCCCTGTCTGCCCCTGTCTGCTCCTGTCTGCTCCTCTGAACCCTCCTCTGGGATTAGCCCCGGTTTAGTCCTGTATTAGTCCTGGTTTAGTTCTTGTTTAGACCCTGTGGAACCGGATCTGGGTCTAAGTCCAGTGTCCTTGAGCGGCTCTAAACCGGGAGTAAGGACAGTCTCAGCTGTCAGCGAAAAGGAATCTCCCCGACAACCACGATAACCACTCTGCCACAGGCTAACCACTCTGCCACAGGCTAACCACTCTGCCCCAGGCTAACCACTCTGCCACAGGCTAACCACTCTGCCCCAGGCTAACCACTCTGCCCCAGGCTAACCCCTCTGCCCCAGGCTAACCACTCTGCCCCAGGCTAACCCCTCTGCCCCAGGCTAACCACTCTGCCCCAGGCTAACCACTCTGCCACAGGCTAACCACTCTGCCCCAGGCTAACCACTCTGCCACAGGCTAACCACTCTGCCCCAGGCTAACCACTCTGCCCCAGGCTAACCCCTCTGCCCCAGGCTAACCACTCTGCCCCAGGCTAACCACTCTGCCCCAGGCTAACCCCTCTGCCCCAGGCTAACCACTCTGCCACAGGCTAACCACTCTGCCACAGGCTAACCACTCTGCCACAGGCTAACCACTCTGCCCCAGGCTAACCACTCTGCCACAGGCTAACCACTCTGCCCCAGGCTAACCACTCTGCCACAGGCTAACCACTCTGCCCCAGGCTAACCACTCTGCCACAGGCTAACCACTCTGCCCCAGGCTAACCACTCTGCCACAGGCTAACCACTCTGCCCCAGGCTAACCACTCTGCCACAGGCTAACCACTCTGCCCCAGGCTAACCACTCTGCCACAGGCTAACCACTCTGCCCCAGGCTAACCACTCTGCCACAGGCTAACCACTCTGCCCCAGGCTAACCACTCTGCCCCAGGCTAACCACTCTGCATGTATGTGTTTGGCAGAATGTTCAGCAGTTACCATGGTGACATAATGCACACATTAGTGAACACTGCAGTGATTTAAAGAGCATGTGTTGGTGTTCCTGTGGTCAGAGCATTCATGATGTTCGGGAGAAAGTGATTCACTGACAAACTGTGAAGCTGAAGCTGATGCTAACGCTAATGCTAACGCTATCGCTATTGCTAACGCTAGTTTGTGGGTGTAACGTGATTCAGACGGGTTTAACAGCACAGGTCAGAAATCCGTGTATCATTCGTTCATTCGTTTTTCAAGATAAAACCAAAAATAAGAAAACTAAAAATCAACTGTTTTTTCAGTATTTGTCTCCAAAACCAAAATGAAAAAACGGAGAACGTTTTTTCAGTTTTTGATTTTGTGTTTAAATGAAAAATGGAAACAACGTTTCCCGTTTTGTTCAATTTTGATTCTTGAGCAAGTTGCGGTTTAGACCTGGTTTAGTCCTGATTTTAGACCTGGTTTAGACCTGGTTTAGACCTGATTTTAGACCTGGTTTTGACCTGATTTTAGACCTGGTTTAGACCTGGTTTGGACCTGATTTTAGACCTGGTTTAGACCTGATTTTAGACCTGGTTTAGACCTGATTTAGACCTGATTTTAGACCTGGTTTTGACCTGATTTTAGACCTGGTTTAGACCTGGTTTGGACCTGATTTTAGACCTGGTTTAGACCTGATTTTAGACCTGGTTTAGACCTGATTTAGACCTGATTTTAGACCTGGTTTTGACCTGATTTTAGACCTGGTTTAGACCTGGTTTAGACCTGATTTTAGACCTGGTTTAGTCCTGATTTTAGACCTGGTTTAGACCTGGTTTAGACCTGGTTTTAGACCTGGTTTAGACCTGGTTTAGACCTGATTTTAGACCTGGTTTAGACCTGGTTTAGACCTGATTTTAGACCTGGTTTAGACCTGATTTTAGACCTGGTTTAGACCTGATTTTAGACCTGGTTTAGACCTGATTTTAGACCTGGTTTAGACCTGATTTTAGACCTGGTTTAGACCTGATTTAGTCCTGATTTTAGACCTGGTTTAGACCTGATTTTAGACCTGGTTTAGACCTGGTTTAGACCTGATTTTAGACCTGGTTTAGACCTGATTTTAGACCTGGTTTACACCTGGTTTAGACCTGATTTTCGACCTGATTTTAGACCTGGTTTAGACCTGATTTTAGACCTGGTTTAGACCTGATTTTAGACCTGGTTTACACCTGATTTTAGACCTGGTTTAGACCTGATTTTAGACCTGGTTTAGACCTGATTTTAGACCTGGTTTAGACCTGGTTTAGACCTGATTTTAGACCTGGTTTAGACCTGGTTTAGACCTGGTTTAGACCTGGTTTAGTCCTGATTTTAGACCTGGTTTAGACCTGGTTTAGACCTGATTTTAGACATGGTTTAGACCTGGTTTAGACCTGGTTTAGACCTGGTTTAGACCTGATTTAGACCTGGTTTAGACCTGATTTTAGACCTGGTTTAGACCTGGTTTAGACCTGATTTTAGACCTGGTTTAGACCTGGTTTAGACCTGATTTAGACCTGGTTTAGACCTGATTTTAGACCTGGTTTAGACCTGGTTTAGACCTGATTTAGTCCTGATTTTAGACCTGGTTTAGACCTGGTTTAGACCTGATTTAGTCCTGGTTTAGACCTGATTTAGACCTGGTTTAGACCTGGTTTAGACCTGATTTAGACCTGGTTTAGACCTGATTTTAGACCTGGTTTAGACCTGGTTTAGACCTGGTTTAGACCTGGTTTAGACCTGATTTAGTCCTGATTTTAGACCTGGTTTAGCCCTGGTTTAGACCTGGTTTAGACCTGATTTAGTCCTGATTTTAGACCTGGTTTAGACCTGGTTTAGACCTGGTTTAGACCTGGTTTAGACCTGGTTTAGACCTGATTTAGACCTGGTTTAGACCTGATTTTAGACCTGGTTTAGACCTGGTTTAGACCTGATTTAGAGCTGGTTTAGACCTGGTTTAGAGCTGGTTTAGACCTGGTTTAGACCTGATTTAGACCTGGTTTAGACCTGATTTTAGACCTGGTTTAGACCTGGTTTAGACCTGGTTTAGACCTGATTTAGTCCTGATTTTAGACCTGGTTTAGACCTGGTTTAGACCTGGTTTAGACCTGATTTAGTCCTGGTTTAGACCTGATTTAGACCTGGTTTAGACCTGGTTTAGACCTGATTTAGACCTGGTTTAGACCTGATTTTAGACCTGGTTTAGACCTGGTTTAGACCTGGTTTAGACCTGATTTAGTCCTGATTTTAGACCTGGTTTAGACCTGGTTTAGACCTGGTTTAGACCTGATTTAGACCTGATTTTAGACCTGGTTTAGACCTGGTTTAGACCTGATTTAGTCCTGATTTTAGACCTGGTTTAGACCTGGTTTAGACCTGGTTTAGACCTGATTTAGTCCTGGTTTAGACCTGATTTAGACCTGGTTTAGACCTGGTTTAGACCTGATTTAGACCTGGTTTAGACCTGATTTTAGACCTGGTTTAGACCTGGTTTAGACCTGGTTTAGACCTGATTTAGTCCTGATTTTAGACCTGGTTTAGACCTGGTTTAGACCTGGTTTAGACCTGGTTTAGACCTGGTTTAGACCTGATTTAGACCTGGTTTAGACCTGATTTTAGAGCTGGTTTAGACCTGGTTTAGAACTGATTTAGACCTGGTTTAGACCTGATTTTAGACCTGGTTTAGACCTGGTTTAGACCTGGTTTAGACCTGATTTAGTCCTGATTTTAGACCTGGTTTAGACCTGGTTTAGACCTGGTTTAGACCTGATTTAGACCTGATTTTAGACCTGGTTTAGACCTGGTTTAGACCTGGTTTAGACCTGATTTAGTCCTGATTTTAGACCTGGTTTAGACCTGGTTTAGACCTGGTTTAGACCTGATTTAGTCCTGGTTTAGACCTGATTTAGACCTGGTTTAGACCTGGTTTAGACCTGATTTAGACCTGGTTTAGACCTGATTTTAGACCTGGTTTAGACCTGGTTTAGACCTGGTTTAGACCTGATTTAGTCCTGATTTTAGACCTGGTTTAGACCTGGTTTAGACCTGGTTTAGACCTGATTTAGACCTGGTTTAGACCTGATTTTAGAGCTGGTTTACACCTGGTTTAGAACTGATTTAGACCTGGTTTAGACCTGATTTTAGACCTGGTTTAGACCTGATTTAGACCTGGTGTTAGTCCTGATTTTAGACCTGGTTTAGACCTGGTTTAGACCTGGTTTAGACCTGGTTTAGACCTGGTTTAGACCTGATTTAGACCTGGTTTAGACCTGATTTTAGAGCTGGTTTAGACCTGGTTTAGAACTGATTTAGACCTGGTTTAGACCTGATTTTAGACCTGGTTTAGACCTGGTTTAGACCTGGTGTTAGTTCTGGTTTAGAGGTGCACAGGCGGAAGCGTGGTCCACGCAGCGTGTGGGAGGAGGTGAGGTGTGTACAGGAGGAGGTGAGGTGTGTACAGGAGGAGGTGAGGTGTGTACAGGAGGAGGTGAGGTGTGTACAGGAGGAGGTGAGGTGTGTACAGGAGGAGGTGAGGTGTGTACAGGAGGAGGTGAGGTGTGTACAGGAGGAGGTGAGGTGTGTACGGGAGGAGGTGAGGTGTGTACGGGAGGAGGTGAGGAGGAGGTGCGTACAGGAGGAGGTGAGGTGTGTACAGGAGGAGGTGAGGTGTGTACAGGAGGAGGTGAGGTGTGTACAGGAGGAGGTGAGGTGTGTACAGGAGGAGGTGAGGTGTGTACAGGAGGAGGTGAGGTGTGTACAGGAGGAGGTGAGGTGTGTACAGGAGGAGGTGAGGTGTGTACAGGAGGAGGTGAGGTGTGTACAGGAGGAGGTGAGGTGTGTACAGGAGGAGGTGAGGTGTGTACAGGAGGAGGTGAGGTGTGTACAGGAGGAGGCGCGGCGTACAGGAGGAGGTGAGGTGTGTACGGGAGGAGGTGAGGTGTGTACAGGAGGAGGTGAGGTGTGTACAGGAGGAGGCGCGGTGTACAGGAGGAGGTGAGGTGTGTACAGGAGGAGGTGAGGTGTGTACAGGAGGAGGTGAGGTGTGTACAGGAGGAGGTGAGGTGTGTACAGGAGGAGGTGAGGTGTGTACAGGAGGAGGCGCGGCGTACAGGAGGAGGTGAGGTGTGTACAGGAGGAGGTGAGGTGTGTACAGGAGGAGGTAAGGTGTGTACAGGAGGAGGTGAGGTGTGTACGGGAGGAGGTGAGGTGTGTACGGGAGGAGGTGAGGTGTGTACAGGAGGAGGTGAGGTGTGTACAGGAGGAGGTGAGGTGTGTACAGGAGGAGGCGCGGCGTACAGGAGGAGGTGAGGTGTGTACAGGAGGAGGTGAGGTGTGTACAGGAGGAGGTGAGGTGTGTACAGGAGGAGGTGAGGTGTGTACAGGAGGAGGCGCGGTGTGTACAGGAGGAGGTGAGGTGTGTACAGGAGGAGGTGAGGTGTGTACAGGAGGAGGTGAGGTGTGTACAGGAGGAGGCGCGGTGTGTACAGGAGGAGGTGAGGTGTGTACAGGAGGAGGTGAGGTGTGTACAGGAGGAGGTGAGGTGTGTACAGGAGGAGGCGCGGCGTACAGGAGGAGGTGAGGTGTGTACAGGAGGAGGTGAGGTGTGTACAGGAGGAGGTGAGGTGTGTACAGGAGGAGGTGAGGTGTGTACAGGAGGAGGCGCGGTGTGTACAGGAGGAGGTGAGGTGTGTACAGGAGGAGGTGAGGTGTGTACAGGAGGAGGTGAGGTGTGTACAGGAGGAGGTGAGGTGTGTACAGGAGGAGGTGAGGTGTGTACAGGAGGAGGTGAGGTGTGTACAGGAGGAGGTGAGGTGTGTACAGGAGGAGGCGCGGTGTGTACAGGAGGAGGTGAGGTGTGTACAGGAGGAGGTGAGGTGTGTACAGGAGGAGGTGAGGTGTGTACAGGAGGAGGCGCGGCGTACAGGAGGAGGTGAGGTGTGTACAGGAGGAGGTGAGGTGTGTACAGGAGGAGGTGAGGTGTGTACAGGAGGAGGTGAGGTGTGTACAGGAGGAGGTGAGGTGTGTACAGGAGGAGGTGAGGTGTGTACAGGAGGAGGTGAGGTGTGTACAGGAGGAGGTGAGGTGTGTACAGGAGGAGGTGAGGTGTGTACAGGAGGAGGTGAGGTGTGTACAGGAGGAGGAGAGGGGTAAAAGAGGAGTTGAGGTGTGTACAGGAGGAGGTGAGGTGTGTACGGGAGGAGGTGAGGTGTGTACAGGAGGAGGTGAGGTGTGTACAGGAGGAGGTGAGGTGTGTACAGGAGGAGGTGAGGTGTGTACAGGAGGAGGTGAGGTGTGTACAGGAGGAGGTGAGGTGTGTACAGGAGGAGGTGAGGTGTGTACGGGAGGAGGTGAGGTGTGTACAGGAGGAGGTGAGGTGTGTACAGGAGGAGGTGAGGTGTGTACAGGAGGAGGCGCGGCGTACAGGAGGAGGTGAGGTGTGTACAGGAGGAGGTGAGGTGTGTACAGGAGGAGGTGAGGTGTGTACAGGAGGAGGTGAGGTGTGTACAGGAGGAGGTGAGGTGTGTACAGGAGGAGGTGAGGTGTGTACAGGAGGAGGCGCGGCGTACAGGAGGAGGTGAGGTGTGTACAGGAGGAGGTGAGGTGTGTACAGGAGGAGGCGCGGCGTACAGGAGGAGGTGAGGTGTGTACAGGAGGAGGTGAGGTGTGTACAGGAGGAGGTGAGGTGTGTACAGGAGGAGGTGTGTACAGGAGGAGGTGAGGTGTGTACAGGAGGAGGTGAGGTGTGTACAGGAGGAGGTGAGGTGTGTACAGGAGGAGGTGAGGTGTGTACAGGAGGGTTTGGAAACGGCCGTTTCCAGTTTTGTCCAATTAACCCGAACCCTGGAGGAGCAGAGCCTCAGAGCTTCAGCATCAAATCACCCCTAACCCCTAACTCCTAACCCTAACTCCTAACCCTAACTCCTAACCCTAACTCCTAACCCTAACTCCTAACCCCTAACCCCTAACTCCTAACTCCTCCAGGTGGATCCCACTGCTCCTGACAGGTGCCCTGGAGCACGGGTCAAATGCACAGACGTGTAAGGATGGGTCAGAAATATGAGGTTTTAAATTTGTTTTGGCTTTTGGACGCAAAACTCCCAGATGCCCTCCCGTCACCCCTCCAAAGCCCAAAGGGGTGACGGGAGGGCATCTGAAGCCCAGATGCCCTCCCGTCACCCCTCCAAAGCCCAAAGGGGTGACGGGAGGGCATCTGAAGCCCAGATGCCCTCCCGTCACCCCTCCAAAGCCCAAAGGGGTGACGGGAGGGCATCTGAAGCCCAGATGCCCTCCCGTCCCCCCTCCAACGCCCAACGGGCTGACGTGAGGGCAACTGAAGCCCAGAGGCCCTCCCGTCACCCCTCCAAAGCCCAAAGGGGTGACGGGAGGGCATCTGAAGCCCAGATGCCCTCCCGTCACCCCTCCAAAGCCCAGAGGGGTGACGGGAGGGCATCTGAAGCCCAGATGCCCTCCCGTCACCCCTCCAAAGCCCAGAGGGGTGACGGGAGGGCATCTGAAGCCCAGATGCCCTCCCGTCACCCCTCCAAAGCCCAGAGGGGTGACGGGAGGGCATCTGAAGCCCAGATGCCCTCCCGTCACCCCTCCAAAGCCCAAAGGGGTGACGGGAGGGCATCTGAAGCAGACACCTGAGTAAAGCCTGAACCCGACTCCTCACAATCTGTGGACTTTAACACCTCTTAATCCCCAAAGACCGGTTTAAATCCCAGACCTGAAGGGGACCTCAGCTGGGACTGACCTCCCTCCACAGACCTGACCTGGGTCCTACAGTACTGCATAAGTACTACAGTACTGCACAAGTACTACAGTACTGCACATGAGTACTACAGTACTGCACATGAGTACTACAGTACTGCACAAGTACTACAGTACTGCATGAGTACTACAGTACTGCACATTAGTACTACAGTACCCCACATGAGTACTACAGTACTGCATGAGTACTACAGTACCCCACATGAGTACTACAGTACTGCACATGAGTACTACAGTACTGCACAAGTACTACAGTACTGCATAAGTACTACAGTACTGCACATGAGTACTACAGTACTGCACATGAGTACTACAGTACTGCACATGAGTACTACAGTACTGCACATGAGTACTACAGTACTGCACATGAGTACTACAGTACCCCACATGAGTACTACAGTACTGCACATGAGTACTACAGTACTGCACAAGTACTACAGTACTGCACATGAGTACTACAGTACTGCACATGAGTACTACAGTACTGCACATGAGTACTACAGTACTGCACATGAGTACTACAGTACCCCACATGAGTACTACAGTACTGCACATGAGTACTACAGTACTGCACATGAGTACTACAGTACTGCACATGAGTACTACAGTACCCCACATGAGTACTACAGTACTGCACATGAGTACTACAGTACTGCACATGAGTACTACAGTACCCCACATGAGTACTACAGTACTGCACATGAGTACTACAGTACTGCACATGAGTACTACAGTACCCCACATGAGTACTACAGTACTGCACATGAGTACTACAGTACTGCCCAAGTACTACAGTACTGCATGAGTACTACAGTACTGCACATTAGTACTACAGTACCCCACATGAGTACTACAGTACCCCACATGAGTACTACAGTACCCCACATGAGTACTACAGTACTGCACATGAGTACTACAGTACTGCACAAGTACTACAGTACTGCATGAGTACTACAGTACTGCACATTAGTACTACAGTACCCCACATGAGTACTACAGTACTGCATGAGTACTACAGTACCCCACATGAGTACTACAGTACTGCACATGAGTACTACAGTACTGCACAAGTACTACAGTACTGCATGAGTACTACAGTACTGCACATGAGTACTACAGTACTGCACATGAGTACTACAGTACCCCACATGAGTACTACAGTACTGCACATGAGTACTACAGTACTGCACAAGTACTACAGTACTGCATGAGTACTACAGTACTGCACATTAGTACTACAGTACCCCACATGAGTACTACAGTACCCCACATGAGTACTACAGTACCCCACATGAGTACTACAGTGCTGCACATGAGTACTACAGTACTGCACATGAGTACTACAGTACTGCACATGAGTACTACAGTACCCCACATGAGTACTACAGTACCCCACATGAGTACTACAGTGCTGCACATGAGTACTACAGTACTGCACATGAGTACTACAGTACTGCACAAGTACTACAGTACTGCACATGAGTACTACAGTACTGCACATTAGTACTACAGTACCCCACATGAGTACTACAGTACCCCACATGAGTACTACAGTACCCCACATGAGTACTACAGTACTGCACATGAGTACTACAGTACCCCACATGAGTACTACAGTACTGCACATGAGTACTACAGTACTGCACATGAGTACTACAGTACTGCACATGAGTACTACAGTACCCCACATGAGTACTACAGTACTGCACATGAGTACTACAGTACCCCACATGAGTACTACAGTACTGCACATGAGTACTACAGTACTGCACATGAGTACTACAGTACCCCACATGAGTACTACAGTGCTGCACATGAGTACTACAGTACTGCACATGAGTACTACAGTACTGCATGAGTACTACAGTACCCCACATGAGTACTACAGTACTGCACATGAGTACTACAGTACTGCACATGAGTACTATGGTGGGGGGGGTGGGGGTCTTTTCCTGGACTAAACCCAGAGTCTTGAGAATCCAGTTCTAAATAAAGACCAGATCAAAACCAGGATCAGCTTCAAGTCGTCCTTCATGATTTCCATGAAATAATCCCCCAGGACCAAGACTAGGACCAGACCAAGACTCGGACCAGACCGAGACTAGAACCAGACCAAGACTCGGACCAGACCAAGACTCGGACCAGACCGAGACTAGAACCAGACTGACACTAGGACTAGACTGAGACTAGGACTAGACTGAGACTAGGACCAGACAAAGACTAGGACTAGACAAAGACTAGGACCAGACAAAGACTAGGACCAGACCAAGACTAGGACCAGACCGAGACTAGACCCAGACTGACACTAGGACTAGACTGAGACTAGGACCAGACCAAGACTCGGACCAGACCGAGACTAGACCCAGACTGACACTAGGACTAGACTGAGACTAGGACCAGACAAAGACTAGGACCACACCAAGACTAGGACCAGACCGAGACTCGGACCAGACCGAGACTAGAACCAGACTGACACTAGGACTAGACTGAGACTAGAACCAGACCAAGACTCGGACCAGACCAAGACTCGGACCAGACCGAGACTAGAACCAGACTGACACTAGGACTAGACTGAGACTAGGACTAGACAAAGACTAGGACCAGACAAAGACTAGGACCAGACCAAGACTCGGACCAGACCGAGACTAGACCCAGACTGACACTAGGACTAGACTGAGACTAGGACCAGACAAAGACTAGGACCAGACAAAGACTAGGACCAGACAAAGACTAGGACCAGACCAAGACTCGGACCAGACCGAGACTAGAACCAGACTGACACTAGGACTAGACTGAGACTAGGACCAGACAAAGACTAGGACCAGACCAAGACTCGGACCAGACCGAGACTAGACCCAGACTGACACTAGGACTAGACTGAGACTAGGACCAGACAAAGACTAGGACTAGACAAAGACTAGGACCAGACAAAGACTAGGACCAGACCAAGACTAGGACCAGACCGAGACTAGACCCAGACTGACACTAGGACTAGACTGAGACTAGGACCAGACCAAGACTCGGACCAGACCGAGACTAGACCCAGACTGACACTAGGACTAGACTGAGACTAGGACCAGACAAAGACTAGGACCAGACAAAGACTAGGACCAGACAAAGACTAGGACCAGACAAAGACTAGGACCAGACCGAGACTCGGACCAGACCGAGACTAGAACCAGACTGACACTAGGACTAGACTGAGACTAGGACCAGACAAAGACTAGGACCAGACAAAGACTAGGACCAGACCAAGACTCGGACCAGACCGAGACTAGGACCAGACCGAGACTAGAACCAGACTGACACTAGGACTAGACTGAGACTAGGACCAGACAAAGACTAGGACCAGACAAAGACTAGGACCACACCAAGACTAGGACCAGACCAAGACTAGGACCAGACCAAGACTAGGACCAGACCGAGACTAGAACCAGACTAGGACCAGACCAAGACTAGGACCAGACAAAGACTAGGACCAGACAAAGACTAGGACCAGACCGAGACTAGAACCAGACTAGGACCAGACCAAGACTAGGATCAGGACTGAGTCTATAAAACCAGATGGGTGTTGTGTTGAGATGTGCTCCCGTTTCTCTGCTCTGGTGCAGAGTTAAAACGCAGAGTTAAAGTTCAGAGTTAAAGTTCAGAGTTAAAGGACTGTTCATATAAATCAAACAAGACTGAGCATGTGCAGAGACACAACATACACCCCCCTCACCCTCTACGCAGGACCAAACGGGGTCTATAGGACAAAACCGGATCTACAGGACAAAACTGTGTCTACAGGACCAAGATGGGTCTACAGGACCAAGATGGGTCTACAGGACCAGACCAGGAAACAAACAGGACTAATGGACCTGACCGGATCTAAAGGACTGAGACTACAGGACCAGACTAGCCTGGACTACACTTTTTCTGAAACCTAAAAACCAGGGACGACAGGTGGAAATGAGCTGTAGTGCTACAACCTGCACCAAGAATCTGTCCTGTGAAAGTTCATGTAGACTGCACTGTCCCTGTCTCATAAATAAACTAAATAAATAAAACAGCAATAATATATTCTCCAGGATCGGTCTGTTTCAGAATCACGAGTCCCTAGAGAAATAAAGACAAACTTGGAGCTGTGTGTGAGTCTGAGGTTCAATGTGAAACCGAAATGTGACGTCAGCACAGGAGCAGGAGCCAAGAGGATCTAAAATGAGGGTTAGTCCTGGTTTTGTTCTGATTCAGTCCTGGTTTAGTCCTGGTTCAGTCCTGGTTTAGTTCTGATTCAGTCCTGGTTTAGTCCTGGTTTAGTCCTGATTTAGTTCTGGTTTAGTCCTGGTTTAGTCCTGGTTTAGTCTTGGTTTAGTCCTGGTTTAGTCCTGGTTTAGTCCTGGTTTAGTCCTGGTTTTGTTCTGATTCAGTCCTGGTTTAGTCCTGGTTTAGTCCTGGTTTAGTCCTGGTTTAGTCCTGGTTTAGTCCTGGTTCAGTCCTGGTTTAGTCCTGGTTTAGTCCTGGTTTAGTCCTGGTTCAGTCCTGGTTCAGTCCTGGTTTAGTCCTGGTTTAGTCCTGGTTCAGTCCTGGTTTAGTCCTGGTTTAGTCCTGGTTTAATCCTGGTTTAGTCCTGGTTTAGTCCTGGTTTAGTCCTGGTTTAGTCCTGGTTTAATCCTGGTTTAGTCCTGGTTTAGTCCTGGTTCAGTCCTGGTTCAGTCCTGGTTTAGTCCTGGTTTAGTCCTGGTTCAGTCCTGGTTTAGTCCTGGTTTAGTCCTGGTTTAATCCTGGTTTAGTCCTGGTTTAGTCCTGGTTTAGTCCTGGTTTAGTCCTGGTTTAATCCTGGTTTAGTCCTGGTTTAATCCTGGTTTAGTCCTGGTTTAGTCCTGGTTCAGTCCTGGTTTAGTCCTGGTTCAGTCCTGGTTTAATCCTGGTTTAGTCCTGGTTTAGTCCTGGTTTAGTCCTGGTTTAGTCCTGGTTTAGTCCTGGTTCAGTCCTGGTTTAGTCCTGGTTTAGTCCTGGTTTAGTCCTGGTTCAGTCCTGGTTCAGTCCTGGTTTAGTCCTGGTTTAGTCCTGGTTCAGTCCTGGTTTAGTCCTGGTTTAGTCCTGGTTTAATCCTGGTTTAGTCCTGGTTTAGTCCTGGTTTAGTCCTGGTTTAGTCCTGGTTTAATCCTGGTTTAGTCCTGGTTTAGTCCTGGTTCAGTCCTGGTTCAGTCCTGGTTTAGTCCTGGTTTAGTCCTGGTTCAGTCCTGGTTTAGTCCTGGTTTAGTCCTGGTTTAATCCTGGTTTAGTCCTGGTTTAGTCCTGGTTTAGTCCTGGTTTAGTCCTGGTTTAATCCTGGTTTAGTCCTGGTTTAGTCCTGGTTCAGTCCTGGTTTAGTCCTGGTTCAGTCCTGGTTTAATCCTGGTTTAGTCCTGGTTTAGTCCTGGTTTAGTCCTGGTTTAGTCCTGGTTTAGTCCTGGTTCAGTCCTGGTCTGGGATGGAGAGACAGGCTGATGTTAAAGGAGGAGAGCATGGAGCGCAGGACTAAACTTAAGCAGAATTACTTTCACACAAAATGAAACTCAAATCTCAGAGTACCTGGAGCAGCAGAGTCCTGGCTTAGTCCTGGTTTAGTCCTGGTTCAGTCCTGGTTTAGTCCTGGTTCAGTCCTGGTTCAGTCCTGGTTTAGTCCTGGTTTAGTCCTGGTTTAATCCTGGTTTAGTCCTGGTTTAGTCCTGGTTCAGTCCTGGTTTAGTCCTGGTTCAGTCCTGGTTTAGTCCTGGTTTAGTCCTGGTTTAGTCCTGGTTCAGTCCTGGTTTAGTCCTGGTTTAGTCCTGGTTTAGTCCTGGTTTAGTCCTGGTTCAGTCCTGGTTTAGTCCTGGTTTAGTCCTGGTTTAGTCCTGGTTTAGTCCTGGTTCAGTCCTGGTTCAGTCCTGGTTTAGTCCTGGTTTAGTCCTGGTTCAGTCCTGGTTTAGTCCTGGTTTAGTCCTGGTTTAGTCCTGGTTCAGTCCTGGTTTAGTCCTGGTTCAGTCCTGGTTTAGTCCTGGTCTAGTCCTGGTTCAGTCCTGGTTTAGTCCTGGTTTAGTCCTGGTTTAGTCCTGGTTTAGTCCTGGTTCAGTCCTGGTTTAGTCCTGGTTTAGTCCTGGTTTAGTCCTGGTTCAGTCCTGGTTTAGTCCTGGTTTAGTCCTGGTTTAGTCCTGGTTTAGTCCTGGTTCAGTCCTGGTTCAGTCCTGGTTTAGTCCTGGTTTAGTCCTGGTTTAGTCCTGGTTTAGTCCTGGTTTAGTCCTGGTTCAGTCCTGGTTCAGTCCTGGTTTAGTCCTGGTTCAGTCATGGTTCAGTCCTGGTTTAGTCCTGGTTCAGTCCTGGTTTAGTCCTGGTTTAGTCCTGGTTCAGTCCTGGTTCAGTCCTGGTCTGGGATGGAGAGACAGGCTGATGTTAAAGGAGGAGAGCATGGAGCGCAGGACTAAACTTAAGCAGAATTACTTTCACACAAAATGAAACTCAAATCTCAGAGTACCTGGAGCAGCAGAGTCCTGGTTTAGTCCGAGTCCAGACCGGGTCCTGGTCCTGGTCCTGGTCTTGGTCTTGGTCTGGGTCTGAGGCTTTAGTAGGCTCCACATTTAACCCCAGACTCTGCGCTGTGATTGGACGATACTGATCCACGGCTCAGATGTTTCTCAGAGGAATGTGCACTGGCCCCGGCATCAGTGCAACACAATCTGGATTTATATTAGATTCATATTAGAATCTATCTGTCTATCTGTCTATCTATCTATCTATCTATCTATCTGTCTGTCTGTCTGTCTGTCTGTCTGTCTGTCTGTCTGTCTGTCTATCTATCTATCTGTCTGTCTGTCTGTCTGTCTGTCTGTCTGTCTGTCTGTCTGTCTGTCTGTCTATCTATCTATCTATCTATCTATCTATCTATCTATCTATCTATCTATCTGTTTAGATAGATATATATATATATATATAGATATAGATAGACAGACAGACAGACAGACAGACAGATAGATAGACAGACAGACAGACAGACAGACAGATAGATAGACAGACAGATAGATAGATAGATAGATAGATAGACAGATAGATAGGTAGACAGACAGATAGATAGATAGATAGATAGATAGATAGATAGATAGATAGGTAGATATGTAGGTAATAGATAGAGTTTAGTTAGTTTATTTTGCTGCTCATGTTTGTTTTGGCTCTGACACACAGGAGGATGGGAGGGCATCTGGTGTAGAGTGGCGGATGGGCAGAAGGGCAGAGTGGCGGATGGGCGGATGGGCAGAAGGGCAGAGGGGCAGAGGGGCAGAGTGGCGGATGGGCAGCACAGCTGAGGAAGACAGAGGAACTATTTTTAAAGTGACAAAATGTGACTCATTCACAATGAACTCAGTTCCAGGAATAGAACCGGCGACACTTAATGACACAAGAGACGGCAGTAAAACTACAGTAACACTGGAATAATCATGTTAAAGGCCTTTGCCCCCCCCCCCACTGGTACATGTAAACACTGGAATAATCATGTTAAAGGCCTTTGCCCCCCCCCCCCACTGGTACATGTAAACACTGGAATAATCATGTTAAAGGCCTTTGCCCCCCCCCCCACTGGTACATGTAAACACTGGAATAATCATGTTAAAGGCCTTTGCCCCCCCCCCCCACTGGTACATGTAAACACTGGAATAATCATGTTAAAGGCCTTTGCCCCCCCCACTGGTACATGTAAACACTGGAATAATCATGTTAAAGGCCTTTGCCCCCCCCCCACTGGTACATGTAAACACTGGAATAATCATGTTAAAGGCCTGTGCCCCCCACTGGTACATGTAAACACTGGAATAATCATGTTAAAGGCCTTTGCCCCCCACTGGTACATGTAAACACTGGAATAATCATGTTAAAGGCCTTTGCCCCCCACTGGTACATGTAAACACTGGAATAATCATGTTAAAGGCCTTTGCCCCCCACTGGTACATGTAAACACTGGAATAATCATGTTAAAGGCCTTTGCCCCCCACAGGTACATGTAAACACTGGAATAATCATGTTAAAGGCCATTGCCCCCCACTGGTACATGTAAACACTGGAATAATCATGTTAAAGGCCTTTGCCCCCCCCACTGGTACATGTAAACACTGGAATAATCATGTTAAAGGCCTTTGCCCCCCACTGGTACATGTAAACACTGGAATAATCATGTTAAAGGCCTTTGCCCCCCACTGGTACATGTAAACACTGGAATAATCATGTTAAAGGCCTTTGCCCCCCACTGGTACATGTAAACACTGGAATAATCATGTTAAAGGCCTTTGCCCCCCACTGGTACATGTAAACACTGGAATAATCATGTTAAAGGCCTTTGCCCCCCACTGGTACATGTAAACACTGGAATAATCATGTTAAAGGCCTTTGCCCCCCCCACTGGTACATGTAAACACTGGAATAATCATGTTAAAGGCCTTTGCCCCCCACTGGTACATGTAAACACTGGAATAATCATGTTAAAGGCCTTTGCCCCCCACTGGTACATGTAAAAACTGGAATAATAATTTTAAAGGCCTTTGCCCCCCCACTGGTACATGTAAACACTGGAATAATCATGTTAAAGGCCTTTGCCCCCCACTGGTACATGTAAACACTGGAATAATCATGTTAAAGGCCTTTGCCCCCCACTGGTACATGTAAACACTGGAATAATCATGTTAAAGGCCTTTGCCCCCCCCACTGGTACATGTAAACACTGGAATAATCATGTTAAAGGCCTTTGCCCCCCACTGGTACATGTAAACACTGGAATAATCATGTTAAAGGCCTTTGCCCCCCACTGGTACATGTAAACACTGGAATAATCATGTTAAAGGCCTTTGGCCCCCACTGGTACATGTAAACACTGGAATAATCATGTTAAAGGCCTTTGCCCCCCACTGGTACATGTAAACACTGGAATAATCATGTTAAAGGCCTTTGCCCCCCCACTGGTACATGTAAACACTGGAATAATCATGTTAAAGGCCTTTGCCCCCCACTGGTACATGTAAACACTGGAATAATCATGTTAAAGGCCTTTGCCCCCCACTGGTACATGTAAACACTGGAATAATCATGTTAAAGGCCTTTGCCCCCACCTCTGGTACATGTAAACACTGGAATAATCATGTTAAAGGCCTTTGCCCCCCCCACTGGTACATGTAAACACTGGAATAATCATGTTAAAGGCCTTTGCCCCCCCCACTGGTACATGTAAACACTGGAATAATCATGTTAAAGGCCTTTGCCCCCCCCCTTCCACTGGTACATGTAAACACTGGAATAATCATGTTAAAGGCCTTTGCCCCCCACTGGTACATGTAAACACTGGAATAATCATGTTAAAGGCCTTTGCCCCCCCCACTGGTACATGTAAACACTGGAATAATCATGTTAAAGGCCTTTGCTCCCCACTGGTACATGTAAACACTGGAATAATCATGTTAAAGGCCTTTGCCCCCCACTGGTACATGTAAACACTGGAATAATCATGTTAAAGGCCTTTGCCCCCCACTGGTACATGTAAACACTGGAATAATCATGTTAAAGGCCTTTGCCCCCCCCACTGGTACATGTAAACACTGGAATAATCATGTTAAAGGCCTTTGCCCCCCACTGGTACATGTAAACACTGGAATTATCATGTTAAAGGCCTTTGCCCCCCACTGGTACATGTAAACACTGGAATAATCATGTTAAAGGCCTTTGCCCCCCACTGGTACATGTAAACACTGGAATAATCATGTTAAAGGCCTTTGCCCCCCACTGGTACATGTAAACACTGGAATAATCATGTTAAAGGCCTTTGCCCCCCACTGGTACATGTAAACACTGGAATAATCATGTTAAAGGCCTTTGCCCCCCCCACTGGTACATGTAAACACTGGAATAATCATGTTAAAGGCCTTTGCCCCCCACTGGTACATGTAAACACTGGAATAATCATGTTAAAGGCCTTTGCCCCCCACTGGTACATGTAAACACTGGAATAATCATGTTAAAGGCCTTTGCCCCCCCCACTGGTACATGTAAACACTGGAATAATCATGTTAAAGGCCTTTGCCCCCCACTGGTACATGTAAACACTGGAATAATCATGTTAAAGGCCTTTGCCCCCCACTGGTACATGTAAACACTGGAATAATCATGTTAAAGGCCTTTGCCCCCCACTGGTACATGTAAACACTGGAATAATCATGTTAAAGGGCTTTGCCCCCCACTGGTACATGTAAACTCTGGAATAATCATGTTAAAGGCCTTTGCCCAACCACCCCACTGGTACATGTTAACACTGGAATAATCATGTTAAAGGCCTTTGCCCCCCCACTGGTACATGTAAACACTGGAATAATCATGTTAAAGGCCTTTGCCCCCCACTGGTACATGTAAACACTGGAATAATCATGTTAAAGGCCTTTGCCCCCCACTGGTACATGTAAACACTAGAATAATAATGTTAAAGGCCTTTGCCCCCCACTGGTACATGTAAACACTGGAATAATCATGTTAAAGGCCTTTGCCCCCCACTGGTACATGTAAACACTGGAATAATCATGTTAAAGGCCTTTGCCCCCCACTGGTACATGTAAACACTGGAATAATCATGTTAAAGGCCTTTGCCCCCCCCACTGGTACATGTAAACACTGGAATAATCATGTTAAAGGCCTTTGGGGCCCCCACTGGTACATGTAAACACTGGAATAATCATGTTAAAGGCCTTTGCCCCCCACTGGTACATGTAAACACTGGAATAATCATGTTAAAGGCCTTTGCCCCCCACTGGTACATGTAAACACTGGAATAATCATGTTAAAGGCCTTTGCCCCCCCCACTGGTACATGTAAACACTGGAATAATCATGTTAAAGGCCTTTGCCCCCCCCCCCCCACTGGTACATGTAAACACTGGAATAATCATGTTAAAGGCCTTTGCCCCCCCCCACTGGTACATGTAAACACTGGAATAATCATGTTAAAGGCCTTTGCCCCCCCCACTGGTACATGTAAACACTGGAATAATCATGTTAAAGGCCTTTGGCCCCCCACTGGTACATGTAAACACTGGAATAATCATGTTAAAGGCCTTTGCCCTCCCACTGGTACATGTAAACACTGGAATAATCATGTTAAAGGCCTTTGCCCCCCCCCCACTGGTACATGTAAACACTGGAATAATCATGTTAAAGGCCTTTGCCCCCCCCCACTGGTACATGTAAACACTGGAATAATCATGTTAAAGGCCTTTGCCCCCCCCCCCACTGGTACATGTAAACACTGGAATAATCATGTTAAAGGCCTTTGCCCCCCCCACTGGTACATGTAAACACTGGAATAATCATGTTAAAGGGATTTTCCCCCCCACACTGGTACATGTAAACACTGGAATAATCATGTTAAAGGCCTTTGCCCCCCCCCACTGGTACATGTAAACACTGGAATAATCATGTTAAAGGCCTTTGCCCCCCCCACTGGTACATGTAAACACTGGAATAATCATGTTAAAGGCCTTTGCCCCCCCCCCCCCCACTGGTACATGTAAACACATCTGTGACAAACTCAGTGTGTTCATCCCAATGCTTCAGGGGCATTATGAGGCCATTTCAGATCATCGCTCCATAAACTGCATTGTTTCTTTTGATCTCAAGAGCTACTTCCTGCTCCGGGCGCTCCACAGCGTGTGACCCGGCAGCCTCTGCTCTCATGTTTCATGTTTTTAACTCATTAACTGACACAAAGTGTGGAAGTGAACCATGAGTGCACCAGGGAACAATCATGGACTTTTTCACTGCTGTGTATATTCGTGCTGTTGATGGGCTTCTCCACCGGCTTAGGGACACAGCATCAATGACAGGCTGATCTACGGTAGTGAATCTCTTCTGTCCATGCGGGCCTCGACTATGAGCTCACAACCACCAGAGAGTATCCCTGCCAAACTGGAAGTCGGAACGTGGGAACACCAAACACTGCAAAAGAGGAAGACAGGGATTTGTGCACAGGAGATTCAGGAATCTCCAGGCAAACCTGTACCTCTCCCATCTCTCCTTCTGTCTAACATGCAGTCTATCAGAAACAAGCCTGGTGAGCTGGAGGTGTGTGCTAAACTAAAACAGGAGGTAAAAAACACTACTCACTTTCACGCAGACTTGGCTCTGTGAATCAGACAGAGACACTGATCTGAGTTTGACAGGTTTAGGATGCCCGTGGTGCACGGATAGATCCACGGAAATCACATCATCGGGAAGGATTGTGGCGAAGGACTCTGCTTCTACATGAATAAAAGTTACCGCAACACCGTGGTTGTCAGGGAGAAAATATGTACCCCAGACTTGGAGCTACTGACAATATCACTAAGGCCGTTCTGTCATTCTGTCTCCCCCGGGAGTTTTATGTTAGCGTACATCCACCCGAGAGCTAATGCTACACATGCTGCTCATCTGATTGCTGACGTAACTCATAAGATGGACTCTATTGTCTGGATACTTCTAAATTCATCTTGCTAGATTTTAACCACTGTAAAGTGGAGAAAACACTTAAACCCATGAGCAATATGTGACACGCCTGACAACAAATAAGAATAAGCAAATGGATCTTTGCTGTGGCTCAGTGAGCGGAGCAAGGACCACGCCAACAACATTACGCGAAGAAGAGTTTATTATTGGGTGATGAGGCAGGGCTGAGATGGCTGGGTTGACACTCTTGGGTGGGAGTTCAATCTCAATCTTCACTTGGCCCAGGGAACGGGACCCCCCTTGTGGGCGTCATTGGTGTCTTGGGTCAGGAAGACAAACAAGATGTGAGTTGGGAGGGTGGGGTCGAGTTAGCCAAGACAAAACGGGATGAACGGATAGGCAGCTACAAATAGGCTTCTGGGAAATTGAGGTGTGGTTAAAGTGAGCTGTGGTTTGCTGGTGAGGACAGGGCGAGGTGTGGTCCTGCTCTTGCACCTAAGTTAATCATATCAACGGCATTTCTTGCTGCCAGTATATAGACCTGTTTTTAGGCACTTGATACTGACATGGAAAACTGTTAAAGTTTGGAATGAAATGCTCTCTCTAAAGGCCGCTACACACTAGAGGAGTGGTTCTTAACCTGGGTTCGATGGAGCCCCAGGGGTTCGGTGAGTCAGTCTCAGGGGTTCAGGGTCAGACTCATATGATTAGTGATGACTCGCCCCGTTTGGCTGTTATTGGCTGCAGGAAATTTTGTGCGCGCAATAGTTTTGTGACTGTCATGATGGTGTCGTGTCATTTCTTTCTTCATATTTTCCCTTCATACAAACTATGTCGAGCAAAAAAAGAAAGTGGTCGTATGAATATGTGCAATATGGATTCACACGTGTGCACCAATAAAATATAAATACTTATGTTTTGAATTTGACATTTATTTTTCCAATGAAGAAGGGTTCGGTGAAACTAATGGGGTTCAGTACCTCCAACAAGGTTAAGAATCACTGCACTAGAGGATTTTTCGGTCTTAAACAGTTTGCGACAAAATGCGCACACCACAGAAATGAGGAGTATCTTATGAGCCCAAAAGTCTGTCGCAAAGACTGCAGCAGGATATTGAGTATTGAGAGTCTTAAGTGTTCAAAAGATCAGAGCTCTGCACTTCTAGTTTGGATACAAGTCAGACTGTGTTATTACTATTATTTGTGAAATGTGTTACTTCAGATACAGGATTTTTAAAGCATAAAAGAGGCAATGAAGTCCACAGAAAGTAGAGTCACTGTCGCTAATCTGCAGCTTTATGCTCCGTGGATGTAAACAAACACATGCGAGGAACAACTTTTGCCTTTTTGCTTTCAAAGAACGCTTCAAACTGGATTAATAGGGCAGTTTTGTGGACGGGAGTCATTATTTGTGGAGGACAATTTCTATGGATAAAGTGGATCAGACGCTGCATTTTAAATGTTCCACTTTACATTAGGTGAGTAATAAAGTCTTTATTTTCGCTCTATCCCGAGTTTGTTTGTTGCGTCTCTGCCCCTGACGCTCTGTTTTATCGTCTGTTTCCGTCGCGTTGTTGCTGTTTGGTGGTTTCGATCTGACACTGACTCCACACATGAGGAGCAGCGGCTTCAGAATCACACACAACGACAAAAAGTCGGGTCACACCTCCCTGAACTCGGGGAGAAGAAATCGCAGCCAAAATGGGGAAAATTCTCCTGTAGTGTGTGGCGGGCTTAAGCCTCTTTAGAATATACTGACTGGGTCTGGTTTATAGATGCATGTGAGAATATTTAGTTAGCTTAGTTAATTTGTTGATGTTGTCTCATCTTATATCACTATCTGTGCAGAATTACTGTGTAATTCCTTCTAAAGAAGTGGTTATATACCCTAACAACAAGCCGTGGGTAACAAAGGAGCTTAAGTCTGCTTTAAATAAAAAGAAAAGTATTTATTATTCAGAAGATGAACAGAAAAAGAAAGAAGTCCGCAGAGAACTTAAGAATGGAATCGGACATGGTAAAAAGATCTGTAAAGATAAAGTTGAAAATCTCTGTTCAGGAGGAAATGCATTAAGTCAATGGCATCAGTGAACCAGTGATTCTGTGAAACAAGACAAACTACTCGTGTTAATGGAGTGGACACTGCCCACTTGAGAATTGTTTTTAATTCTTTCTTTGCCCAGTTTGAGAGGCCACTTTTTGGAGATGTAACTGACAAAACCCAAATGTCCCTTACGCCAAAAATATTCATTTTGTCTTCTTAGTGCATTAACTTCTTAGGTTCCTTTCTAAGACAATGTAGCCAAGTGTATTTGTACCTTGACATGTTTCGGCTGCTGCTGCGAGCCGTCCTCAGACCTGTCACCGGTGTTGGTGGTGACGTGTCGTATATCAGCTGTTGTTACTTCCTGTAGGTGTGGTCAGCCTGATGGGACCTGCAGGTCGCCCAGACTGACCACGCCTCCTGTCGCCCGGTGGTCTCTGGAGGAGGGTGTCCCAGGTGTGTGACAGGAGGAACGCGCCGTCATCACGGTTGATGCTGTCAGTGCCTCGTTTCCTGATCTCAATGGCCTCCCTGATCCAGCGTTTGAACTTGTTGTTCTCCGATCCAATGACCCGAGCCCAGATGTCCCTTGTTCCCCGTAAGGATCTGTTGATCTCCCTAGAAAGTGTCACAAAATTACTTAAAAAGGTAAACACGAGTAAGGCTGCATTTCCCAAAGCTCATGACCACAGGTGAGGAACGTAGATTTAAAATCATATGGTCTGACCGTCCCAATATGAAAATACATTCATATTTATAGTTGGCTCAAATGCCCTGAAGTTTTGGTAACTGATGCAGTCTCTTTTCATCAGGATCATCATTTGCTCCTATAGACCATTGGTGAGCGGTCAGATCCACTGACCCACATGTTGGCGGTGTGATTCTAGCTCCCACAGATGAATGCTGTTGTTGTTTCTTTGGGCAAGACACTTAACCTACCTCGCCCCTAGTGTCTGCATACACTGGTGTATGGATGGGTGTCAATGATGCAAAAATATTTCTTTTGGACAGTATTTATAAACACCTTGAAAAGCCCAACTCACGTTCACAGACACTTTTTACAGACTTCTCTTCAGCTTTTGTAGCCAGATATTTTAACTGAGCAATTATCGTCCATTGTCCATGGGCCAGACCCCAAAATCTGACTTATCGATTTCACTCTGGTAGTAAGGTCTGTCAGTGATGTTTGAAAAGTTCCATATGTAAGCTTTATACGCTGGTGTGAAAGACTTTTCTGAGTTTCAGCGGTGTCACAGTTATCAGCCTCTGAAGTGTCGAAGAATGCACTTTAGAAACAGATCCAAATTCTCGTTTAGGTCAGTCATGCCAATCATACAGCGATTTAAACCCGTGATCTGGGCACCACCCGTGATCTGGGCACCACCCGTGATCTGGGCACCACCCGTGATCTGGGCACCACCCGTGATCTGGGCACCAGTTGATCGCCAGTGTTGTGTTGGTTGATCATAGTGTCGTAGTACGAGACCGTTTTTTTATGGTCTTGGTCTCGTCTCGAACTCAACCGTGTTTGAACACAGTCTTGTCTCGGTCTTGAGGCGCTTGGACTCGGTCACAGACTCGAGGTCTGACACTGGACATGTCCAATCATATTTCGTTTCAGTGGCTGCTGTCGGCAATAAACTCATCCCGGTGTGCGGGACGGCACAGGGCATCTCTCTGCAGCCCGTCCGCTCGTGTGGAGCCCACGGACACTGCACAGCACGTCACAAACACACGATCCCAATGCAGAGCCAATGCGTGTGCCCTTGTGCACCAGCGTGTGCCCTCGTGTACCAGCGTGTGCCCTCGTGTGCCCTTGTGTGGCAGCGTGTGCCCTTGTGTGGCAGCGTGTGCCCTCGTGTACCAGCGTGTGCCCTCGTGTACCAGCGTGTGCCCTCGTGTGCCCTTGTGTGGCAGCGTGTGCCCTTGTGTGGCAGCGTGTGCCCTCGTGTAGCAGCGTGTGCCCTCGTGTAGCAGCGTGTGCCCTCGTGTGGCAGCGTGTGCCCTCGTGTACCAGCGTGTGCCCTCGTGTGGCAGCGTGTGCCCTCGTGTAGCAGCGTGTGCCCTCGTGTACCATGGTGTGCCCTCGCGTGGCAGCGTGTGCCCTTGTGTGGCAGCGTGTTCCCTCGTGTAGCAGCGTGTGCCCTCGCGTGGCAGCGTGTGCCCTCGCGTGGCAGCGTGTGCCCTCGCGTGGCAGCGTGTGCCCTCGTGTGGCAGCGTGTGCCCTCGTGTGGCAGCGTGTTCCCTCGTGTAGCAGCGTGTACCCTCATGTAGCAGCGTGTGCCCTCGTGTACCAGCGTGTGCCCTCGTGTAGCAGCGTGTGCCCTCGTGTAGCAGCGTGTGCCCTCGTGTGGCAGCGTGTGCCCTCGTGTGGCAGCGTGTGCCCTCGTGTAGCAGCCTCTCCCCTGACTCCTCCCCCCTCTCCCCAGACTCCTCCCTCTCCCCAGACTCCTCCTCTCTCTCCCCTGACTCCTCCTCCCTCTCCCCTGACTCCTCCCTCTCTCCAGACTCCTTCTCCCCAGACTCCTCCTTCTCCCCTGATTCCTCCCTCTCCCCAGACTCCTCCCTCTCCCCAGACTCCTCCTTCTCCCCAGACTCCTCCCTCTCCCCTGACTCCTCCCTCTCCCCAGACTCCTCCCTCTCCCCAGACTCCTCCTTCTCCCCAGACTCCTCCCTCTCCCCAGACTCCTCCTTCTCCCCAGACTCCTCCCTCTCCCCAGACTCCTCCCTCTCCCCAGACTCCTCCTCTCTCTCCCCTGACTCCTCCTCCCTCTCCCCTGACTCCTCCCTCTCCCCAGACTCCTCCTTCTCCCCAGACTCCTCCCTCTCCCCAGACTCCTCCTTCTTCCCAGACTCCTCCCTCTCCCCAGACTCCTCCCTCTCCCCAGACTCCTCCTCTCTCTCCCCTGACTCCTCCTCCCTCTCCCCTGACTCCTCCCTCTCCCCAGACTCCTCCTTCTCCCCAGACTCCTCCTTCTCCCCTGATTCCTCCCTCTCCCCAGACTCCTCCTTCTCCCCAGACTCCTCCTTCTCCCCTGATTCCTCCTCCCTCTCCCCTGACTCCTCCCTCTCCCCAGACTCCTCCCTCTCCCCAGACTCCTCCCTCTCCCCAGACTCCTCCCTCTCCCCAGACTCCTCCTTCTCCCCAGACTCCTCCCTCTCCCCAGACTCCTCCCTCTCCCCAGACTCCTCCTCTCTCTCCCCTGACTCCTCCTCCCTCTCCCCTGACTCCTCCCTCTCCCCAGACTCCTCCCTCTCCCCTGACTCCTCCCTCTCCCCAGACTCCTCCTTCTCCCAGACTCCTCCCTCTCCCCAGACTCCTCCCTCTCCCCAGACTCCTCCTCACTCTCCCCAGACTCCTCCTCCCTCTCCCCTGACTCCTCCCTCTCCCCAGACTCCTCCTTCTCCCCAGACTCCTCCTTCTCCCCTGATTCCTCCCTCTCCCCAGACTCCTCCCTCTCCCCAGACTCCTCCTTCTCCCCAGACTCCTCCCTCTCCCCAGACTCCTCCTTCTCCCCAGACTCCTCCCTCTCCCCTGACTCCTCCCTCTCCCCAGACTCCTCCTCTCACCTGAAGCCCATTTCCTATAGTCTGAGTGGATGTTGTCTCTCCAGCTCCAGTTGGTTCCTGGAACACAGCAGTCAGTTCGTGTTTGGGGTCAGAGGAAGGTTCTGGTTCTGGTTCTGTTTGGGGTTCAGGTTTGGGTTCAGGTTAGAAGAAGGTCTGGACTCTTGTGGAGGAGATAAAGTTCATGTGTTTTTGGTCGGTGCTGTTACAGTCGGTCTGTCCTTCACACCAGGTTTTAGTCTTGGGGATGAAATAGGAACTTGGCCGAATCTCACAGAAAATGAAATGCTTCTGATCACAGTCATCACTATATGCCCTGAGGAGAGAGAGTGGTGCAGAGGAGGGCAGTGGTGCAGAGGAGGTCAGTGGTGCAGAGGAGGACAGTGGTGCAGAGGAAGGACAGTGGTGCAGAGGAGGACAGTGGTGCAGAGGAGGACAGTGGTGCAGATGAAGGACCGTGGTGCAGAGGAGGACAGTGAATATATGATATAGAGAAGTGCAGAGGAGGACAGTGGTGCAGAGGAAGGACAGTGGTGCAGAGGAGGACAGTGGTGCAGAGGAGGACAGTGGTGCAGAGGAAGGACAGTGGTGCAGAGGAGGACAGTGATGCAGAGGAAGGACAGTGGTGCAGAGGAGGGCAGTGATGCAGAGGAAGGACAGTGGTGCAGAGGAGGCCAGTGGTGCAGAGGAGGACAGTGGTGCAGAGGAAGGACAGTGGTGCAGAGGAGGACAGTGATGCAGAGGAAGGACAGTGGTGCAGAGGAGGACAGTGGTGCAGAGGAAGGACAGTGGTGCAGAGGAGGACAGTGGTGCAAAGGAGGACAGTGGTGCAGAGGAAGGACAGTGGTGCAGAGGAGGACAGTGATGCAGAGGAAGGACAGTGGTGCAGAGGAGGACAGTGGTGCAGAGGAAGGACAGTGGTGCAGAGGAAGGACAGTGGTGCAGAGGAGGCCAGTGGTGCAGAGGAGGACAGTGGTGCAGAGGAAGGACAGTGGTGCAGAGGAGGACAGTGATGCAGAGGAAGGACAGTGGTGCAGAGGAGGACAGTGGTGCAGAGGAAGGACAGTGGTGCAGAGGAGGACAGTGATGCAGAGGAAGGACAGTGGTGCAGAGGAGGACAGTGATGCAGGGGAAGGACAGTGGTGCAGAGGAGGACAGTGGTGCAGAGGAGGACAGTGGTGCAGAGGAAGGATGGTGGTGCAGAGGAGGACAGTGGTGCAGAGGAGGACAGTGGTGCAGAGGAGGACAGTGCTGCAGAGGAGGACAGTGGTGCAGAGGAAGGACAGTGGTGCAGATGAAGGACAGTGGTGCAGAGGAAGGACAGTGGTGCAGATGAAGGACAGTGGTGCAGATGAAGTACAGTGGTGCAGAGGAGGACAGTGGTGCAGATGAAGGACAGTGGTGCAGAGGAGGACAGTGGTGCAGAGGAAGGACAGTGGTGCAGAGGAGGACAGTGGTGCAGAGGAGGGCAGTGGTGCAGAGGAGGACAGTGCTGCAGAGGAGGACAGTGGTGCAGAGGAAGGACAGTGGTGCAGAGGAAGGACAGTGGTGCAGAGGAGGACAGTGGTGCAGAGGAAGGACAGTGGTGCAGATGAAGGACAGTGGTGCAGAGGAGGACAGTGGTACAGAGGAAGGACAGTGGTGCAGAGGAGGACAGTGGTGCAGAGGAAGGACAGTGTGCAGAGGAGGACAGTGGTGCAGAGGAGGACAGTGGTGCAGAGGAAGGACAGTGTTGCAGAGGAGGACAGTGGTGCAGAGGAAGGACAGTGGTGCAGAGGAGGCCAGTGGTGCAGAGGAGGACAGTGTGCAGAGGAGGACAGTGGTGCAGAGGAGGACAGTGAATATATGATATAGAGAAGTGCAGAGGAGGACAGTGGTGCAGAGGAGGACAGTGGTGCAGAGGAGGACAGTGGTGCAGAGGAAGCACAGTGGTGCAGATGAAGGACAGTGGTGCAGATGAAGGACAGTGGTGCAGAGGAGGCCAGTGGTGCAGAGGAAGGACAGTGGTGCAGATGAAGGACAGTGGTGCAGATGAAGGACAGTGGTGCAGAGGAAGGACAGTGGTGCAGAGGAAGGACGGTGGTGCAGAGGAAGGATGGTGGTGCAGAGGAGGACAGTGGTGCAGAGGAGGACAGTGGTGCAAAGGAGGCCAGTGCTGCAGAGGAGGACAGTGGTGCAGAGGAAGGACAGTGGTGCAGAGGAGGATAGTGGTGCAGAGGAGGACAGTGGTGCAGAGGAAGGACAGTGGTGCAGAGGAGGACAGTGGTGCAGAGGAGGACAGTGGTGCACAGGAAGGACAGTGTTGCATAGGAGGACAGTGGTGCAGAGGAAGGACAGTGGTGCAGAGGAGGACAGTGGTGCAGAGGAGGACAGTGGTGCAGAGGAGGACAGTGGTGCAGATGAAGGACAGTGGTGCAGAGGAAGGACAGTGTGCAGAGGAGGACAGTGGTACAGAGGAGGACAGTGGTGCAGATGAAGGACAGTGGTGCAGAGGAAGGACAGTGTGCAGAGGAGGACAGTGGTGCAGATGAAGGACAGTGGTGCAGAGGAGGACAGTGGTGCAGATGAAGGACAGTGGTGCAGAGGAGGACAGTGGTGCAGAGGAGGACAGTGGTGCAGAGGAAGGACAGTGGTGCAGAGGAGGATAGTGGTGCAGAGGAGGACAGTGGTGCAGAGGAAGGACAGTGGTGCAGAGGAGGATAGTGGTGCAGAGGAGGACAGTGGTGCACAGGAAGGACAGTGTTGCATAGGAGGACAGTGGTGCAGAGGAAGGACAGTGGTGCAGAGGAGGACAGTGGTGCAGATGAAGGACAGTGGTGCAGAGGAGGCCAGTGGTGCAGAGGAAGGACAGTGGTGCAGATGAAGGACAGTGGTGCAGATGAAGGACAGTGGTGCAGAGGAAGGACAGTGGTGCAGAGGAAGGACGGTGGTGCAGAGGAAGGATGGTGGTGCAGAGGAGGACAGTGGTGCAGAGGAGGCCAGTGCTGCAGAGGAGGACAGTGGTGCAGAGGAAGGACAGTGGTGCAGAGGAAGGACAGTGGTGCAGAGGAGGACAGTGGTGCAGAGGAGGACAGTGGTGCAGAGGAAGGACAGTGGTGCAGAGGAGGATAGTGGTGCAGAGGAGGACAGTGGTGCAGAGGAAGGACAGTGGTGCAGAGGAAGGACAGTGGTGCAGAGGAGGATAGTGGTGCAGAGGAGGACAGTGGTGCACAGGAAGGACAGTGTTGCAGAGGAGGACAGTGGTGCAGAGGAAGGACAGTGGTGCAGAGGAGGACAGTGGTGCAGAGGAGGATAGTGGTGCAGAGGAGGACAGTGGTGCAGAGGAGGACAGTGGTGCAGAGGAGGACAGTGGTGCAGAGGAGGATAGTGGTGCAGAGGAGGACAGTGGTGCACAGGAAGGACAGTGGTGCAGAGGAGGACAGTGGTGCAGAGGAGGACAGTGGTGCGGAGGAGGACAGTGGTGCAGAGGAGGACAGTGGTGCAGAGGAGGACAGTGGTGCAGATGAAGGACAGTGGTGCAGAGGAGGACAGTTGTTCAGAGGATGTGTGGTACTTTCTTCTTGCGTAAAGGACTTTTCCACAGTCTGTCCCCGTCTCCTTCAGGACCCACTCCCCGTCTGTCTCCGTCTCCTTCAGGACCCACTCCCGGTCTGTCCCCGTCTCCTTCAGGACCCACTCCCGGTCTGTCCCCGTCTCCTTCAGGACCCACTCCCGGTCTGTCTCCGTCTCCTTCAGGACCCACTCCCAGTCTGTCCCCGTCTCCTTCAGGACCCACTCCCGGTCTGTCCCCGTCTCCTTCAGGACCCACTCCCCGTCTGTCCCCGTCTCCTTCAGGACCCACTCCCGGTCTGTCCCCGTCTCCTTCAGGACCCACTCCCGGTCTGTCCCCGTCTCCTTCAGGACCCACTCCCGGTCTGTCCCCGTCTCCTTCAGGACCCACTCCCGGTCTGTCCCCGTCTCCTTCAGGACCCACTCCCCGTCTGTCTCCGTCTCCTTCAGGACCCACTCCCCGTCTGTCCCCGTCTCCTTCAGGACCCACTCCCGGTCTGTCCCCGTCTCCTTCAGGACCCACTCCCAGTCTGTCCCCGTCTCCTTCAGGACCCACTCCCCGTCTGTCTCCGTCTCCTTCAGGACCCACTCCCCGTCTGTCTCCGTCTCCTTCAGGACCCACTCCCAGTCTGTCCCCGTCTCCTTCAGGACCCACTCCCCGTCTGTCCCCGTCTCCTTCAGGACCCACTCCCAGTCTGTCCCCGTCTCCTTCAGGACCCACTCCCGGTCTGTCCCCGTCTCCTTCAGGACCCACTCCCGCTCTGTCCCCGTCTCCTTCAGGACCCACTCCCGTCTGTCCCGTCTCCTTCAGGACCCACTCCCCGTCTGTCCCCGTCTCCTTCAGGACCCACTCCCAGTCTGTCCCCGTCTCCTTCAGGACCCACTCCCCGTCTGTCCCCGTCTCCTTCAGGACCCACTCCCCGTCTGTCCCCGTCTCCTTCAGGACCCACTCCCGGTCTGTCCCCGTCTCCTTCAGGACCCACTCCCCGTCTGTCCCCGTCTCCTTCAGGACCCACTCCCGGTCTGTCCCCGTCTCCTTCAGGACCCACTCCCCGTCTGTCCCCGTCTCCTTCAGGACCCACTCCCCGTCTGTCCCCGTCTCCTTCAGGACCCACTCCCCGTCTGTCCCCGTCTCCTTCAGGACCCACTCCCAGTCTGTCCCCGTCTCCTTCAGGACCCACTCCCCGTCTGTCCCCGTCTCCTTCAGGACCCACTCCCCGTCTGTCCCCGTCTCCTTCAGGACCCACTCCCAGTCTGTCCCCGTCTCCTTCAGGACCCACTCCCCGTCTGTCCCCGTCTCCTTCAGGACCCACTCCCAGTCTGTCCCCGTCTCCTTCAGGACCCACTCCCCGTCTGTCCCCGTCTCCTTCAGGACCCACTCCCCGTCTGTCCCCGTCTCCTTCAGGACCCACTCCCCGTCTGTCCCCGTCTCCTTCAGGACCCACTCCCAGTCTGTCCCCGTCTCCTTCAGGACCCACTCCCCGTCTGTCCCCGTCTCCTTCAGGACCCACTCCCAGTCTGTCCCCGTCTCCTTCAGGACCCACTCCCAGTCTGTCCCCGTCTCCTTCAGGACCCACTCCCGGTCTGTCCCCGTCTCCTTCAGGACCCACTCCCAGTCTGTCCCCGTCTCCTTCAGGACCCACTCCCCGTCTGTCCCCGTCTCCTTCAGATGGACCCACTCCCCGTCTGTCCCCGTCTCCTTCAGGACCCACTCCCCGTCTGTCCCCGTCTCCTTCAGGACCCACTCCCCGTCTGTCCCCGTCTCCTTCAGGACCCACTCCCAGTCTGTCCCTGTCTCCTTCAGGACCCACTCCCCGTCTGTCCCCGTCTTTTTCAGGACCCACTCCCAGTCTGTCCCCGTCTCCTTCAGGACCCACTCCCACTCTGTCCCCGTCTCCTTCAGGACCCACTCCCGGTCTGTCCCCGTTTCCTTCAGATGGACCCACTCCCAGTCTGTCCTTGTCTCCTTCAGGCCAAACCGAGAGCTGCAGAGGTTCATCTTCATCACAGATCTGTCGCTCTCCTTCAGCACTGTGGCCAGAGAAGTGTTGTGTGTCCCAAAAGATAAGAGAAGTTACCAAAGCCAAAGAAACAGACCACAGACTGGAACGCAAGTGCTTTGAGTGTGACACCGCACACTGCGTTCAGCTCCACATGAGGCTCATCGAGGCTAGCAGTTACAGCGCATAATCTGGAGCCCATTTCCATATTTGGAATTCTGACCGTGAGTATCATAGCGACCGACGAGCCAATCAGGAGCAAAACTGTTGAATAACGGCCCTTCTGTAGCAATGCTGTAAACTAAACCCGCTGCTAACACTGGTGCCTGATTGGTCTGTTATTATTGATTCTATTTTGTTCTATTTTGATCTGTTTTGACGAACAAAACAGTGAAATAAAACGCCCAGAATCACGTAGCGCGTGTTCACCCTCTGGTCATCACTTTGAGCTGTGTTCAGGTCACTCATGATGTTCAAGTCAAAGAACAAAAAGGTCCATTCGTCACCTTCTTACACGGCCACAAAACTCAGACCTCATCATCCACTTCTCCTCAGCTCATACAGTTGCAGACGTGCTTTTGTTCATTATGAGAATATTTAGTTGCAAAAGTACCCGAGGGAGCCAGAGAAAAATCAAAACTCATCTCTTTTCAAAACCCAAGTATGTGAATAATTCATGATGAAAACAAGTGCATTACTGTGTTTTAATGGGAGAGGATTGTGTAAAAACCTTAACCCTAAAGCTCCGTTCACACCGCAGTGTCCAAACCGCCCTGGACGCCTCTGTTTGTAGCCTTTACACTTGAATTCAGACGCTCCCGGAGTGCATCTCGGAGGCCATGCAAAAATGGGAGAAAAATACTCGAAGTGTGTCAGCTGTGGTCTTTACTGGACTTTAGTGTCTTTATTCCATAATTATTCCATCAGTGGAGCTGGGGACCCTCCAGGACTTCTAAAATTACAAACATGGCCTAAATTTGAAGGTGACCAGAGGTGTAAAAACCAACTGACAGCAGCAGTGACAGAGACGGACCACACTTTCACACACAAGCTGAACTGGAGCCAGAGTCCATGGAGCCGAATCACACCCAGGCTCACTTCCTGTTTGGAACTTGGCGGGTTA
>CM068349.1:47819987-47857487 GCA_034769755.1 Odontamblyopus lacepedii | reverse complement strand
GGACTAAACCAGGACGGACTAAACGAGGATAAACCAGGATTAAATGAGGACTAAACCAGGACTAAATCAGGACTAAACCAGGACTAAGACCAGGACTAAACCAGGACTAAACCAGGACTAAACCAGGACTAAACCAGGACTAAACCAGGACTAAACCAGGACTAAACCAGGATTAAACCAGGACTAAACCAGGACTAAACCAGGACTAAACCAGGACTAAACCAGGACTTAAACCAGGACTAAACCAGGACTAAACCAGGACTAAACCAGGACTAAACCAGGACTAAACCAGGATTAAACCAGGACTAAACCAGGACTAAACCAGGACTAAACCAGGACTAAACCAGGACTAAACCAGGATTAAACGAGGACTAAACCAGGACTAAACCAGGACTAAACCAGGACTAAACCAGGATTAAACCAGGACTAAACCAGGACTAAACCAGGACTAAACCAGGACTAAACCAGGACTAAACCAGGACTAAACCAGGTCTAAACCAGGACTGAAACCAGGACTAAACCAGGTCTAAACCAGGATTGAAACCAGGACTAAACCAGGTCTAAACCAGGACTGAAACCAGGACTAAACCAGGTCTAAACCAGGATTGAAACCAGGACTAAACCAGGTCTAAACCAGGACTAAACCAGGACTAAACCAGGACTAAACCAGGATTAAACCAGGACTAAACCAGGACTAAACCAGGACTAAACCAGGACTAAACCAGGATTAAACCAGGACTAAACCAGGACTAAACCAGGACTAAACCAGGACTAAACCAGGACTAAACCAGGATTAAACCAGGACTAAACCAGGACTAAAACCAGGACTAAACCAGGACTAAACCAGGATTAAACCAGGACTAAACCAGGACTAAACCAGGACTAAACCAGGACTAAACCAGGATTAAACCAGGACTAAACCAGGACTAAACCAGGACTAAACCAGGACTAAACCAGGACTAAACCAGGATTAAACCAGGACTAAACCAGGACTAAACCAGGACTAAAACCAGGATTAAACCAGGACTAAACCAGGACTAAACCAGGACTAAACCAGGACTAAACCAGGACTAAACCAGGACTAAACCAGGACTAAACCAGGACTAAACCAGGACTAAACCAGGACTAAACCAGGATTAAACCAGGACTAAACCAGGACTAAACCAGGACTAAACCAGGACTAAACCAGGACTAAACCAGGATTAAACCAGGACTAAACCAGGACTAAACCAGGACTAAACCAGGACTAAACCAGGACTAAACCAGGACTAAACCAGGACTAAACCAGGACTAAACCAGGACTAAACCAGGACTAAACCAGGACTAAACCAGGACTAAACCAGGATTAAACCAGGACTAAACCAGGACTAAACCAGGACTAAACCAGGACTAAACCAGGACTAAACCAGGATTAAACCAGGACTAAACCAGGACTAAACCAGGACTAAACCAGGACTAAACCAGGATTAAACCAGGACTAAACCAGGACTAAACCAGGACTAAACCAAGATTAAACCAGGACTAAACCAGGACTAAACCAGGACTAAACCAGGACTAAACCAGGACTAAACGAGGATTAAACGAGGATTAAAAGAGGACTAAACCAGGATTAAACCAGGACTAAACCAGGATTAAACCAGGACTAAACCAGGACTAAACCAGGACTAAACCAGGATTAAACCAGGACTAAACCAGGACTAAACGAGGACTAAACCAGGACTAAACCAGGACTAAACGAGGATTAAACGAGGACTAAACCAGGACTAAACCAGGACTAAACCAGGATTAAACCAGGATTAAACCAGGACTAAACCAGGACTAAACCAGGACTAAACCAGGATTAAACCAGGACTAAACCAGGACTAAACCAGGACTAAACCAGGACTAAACGAGGATTAAACGAGGATTAAACGAGGATTAAACGAGGATTAAAAGAGGACTAAACCAGGACTAAACCAGGACTAAACCAGGACTAAACCAGGATTAAACGAGGACTAAACCAGGACTAAACCAGGACTAAACCAGGATTAAACCAGGACTAAACCAGGACTAAACCAGGATTAAACCAGGACGAAACCAGGACTAAACGAGGATTAAACGAGGACTAAACCAGGACTAAACCAGGACCAAACCAGGACTAAACCAGGTCTAAACCAGGACTAAACCAGGATTAAACCAGGACTAAACCAGGACTAAACCAGGATTAAACCAGGACTAAACCAGGACTAAACCAGGACTAAACCAGGATTAAACCAGGACTAAACCAGGACTAAACCAGGACTAAACCAGGACTAAACGAGGACTAAACCAGGACTAAACCAGGACTAAACCAGGACTAAACGAGGACTAAACCAGGACTAAACGAGGATTAAACGAGGACTAAACCAGGACTAAACCAGGACTAAATCAGGACTAAACCAGGACTAAACCAGGATTAAACCAGGACTAAACCAGGACTAAACCAGGACTAAACGAGGACTAAATCAGGACTAAACGAGGATTAAACGAGGACTAAACCAGGACTAAACCAGGATTAAACCAGGACTAAACCAGGATTAAACCAGGACTAAACCAGGACTAAACCAGGACTAAACGAGGACTAAACCAGGACTAAACGAGGATTAAACCAGGACTAAACCAGGACTAAACCAGGACTAAACCAGGACTAAACCAGGACTAAACCAGGACTAAACGGGGACTAAACCAGGACTAAACGAGGACTAAACCAGGACTAAACCAGGACTAAACGAGGATTAAACGAGGACTAAACCAGGATTAAACCAGGACTAAACCAGGACTAAACCAGGACTAAACCAGGACTAAACGAGGACTAAACGAGGACTAAACCAGGACTAAACGAGGACTAAACCAGGACTAAACCAGGACTAAACCAGGACTAAATGAGGACTAAACGAGGACTAAACCAGGACTAAACGAGGACTAAACCAGGACTAAACCAGGACTAAACGAGGATTAAACGAGGACTAAACCAGGATTAAACCAGGACTAAACCAGGACTAAACCAGGACTAAACCAGGACTAAACCAGGACTAAACCAGGACTAAACGAGGATTAAACGAGGACTAAACCAGGACTAAACGAGGATTAAACCAGGACTAAACCAGGACTAAACCAGGACTAAACCAGGATTAAACCAGGACTAAACCAGGACTAAACCAGGACTAAACCAGGACTAAACCAGGACTAAACGAGGACTAAACCAGGACTAAACCAGGACTAAACCAGGACTAAATGAGGACTAAACGAGGACTAAACCAGGACTAAACGAGGACTAAACCAGGACTAAACCAGGACTAAACGAGGATTAAACGAGGACTAAACCAGGATTAAACCAGGACTAAACCAGGACTAAACCAGGACTAAACGAGGACTAAACCAGGACTAAACCAGGACTAAACGAGGATTAAACGAGGACTAAACGAGAACAAATCTGTGCCAAAGACCTTTAAAGCTCATAGGAGAGGTCTGAAGACCAGAGGTCCAAACATGACTTTTTTAACCCAGAACTTCGCTAGAGAAAACTGTCTGCTCCTGTCGCTCTCGTGTGTTCCTGTCGCTCTCGTGTGCTCCTGTCGCTCTCGTGTGCTCCTGTCGCTCTCGTGTGCTCCTGTCGCTCTCGTGTGCTCCTGTCGCTCTCGTGTGCTCCTGTCGCTCTCGTGTGCTCCTGTCGCTCTCGTGTGCTCCTGACGCTCTCGTGTGCTCCTGTCGCTCTCGTGTGCTCCTGTCGCCTCGCGGTGCTCCTGTCGCCTCGTGTGCTCCTGTCGCCTCAGGTGCTCCTGTCGCCTCGTGGTGCTCCTGTCGCCTCCGGTGTGCTCCTGTCGCCTCGTGTGCTCCTGTCGCCTCGTGGTGCTCCTGTCGCTCTCGTGTGTTCCTGTCGCCTCGTGGTGCTCCTGTCGCCTCGTGTGCTCCTGTCGCCTCGTGTGCTCCTGTCGCCTCGCGGTGCTCCTGTCGCCTGCAGCGCTTTGTCGCCTCGCAGGCTCCTGTCGCCTCAGGTGCTCCTGTCGCCTCGTGTGCTCCTGTCGCCTCGTGCTCCTGTCGCCTCGCGGTGCTCCTGTCGCCTCGTGGTGCTCCTGTCGCCTCGTGGTGCTCCTGTCGCCTCGTGTGCTCCTCTCGCCTCGCGTGCTCCTGTCGCCTCAGGTGCTCCTGTCGCCTCGTGGTGCTCCTGTCGCCTCGTGTGCTCCTGTCGCCTCGCGGTGCTCCTGTCGCCTCGCAGGTGCTCCTGTCGCCTGCAGGTGCTCCTGTCGCCTCGTGTGCTCCTGTCGCCTCGTGGTGCTCCTGTCGCCTCGTGGTGTTCCTGTCGCCTCGTGTGCTCCTGTCGCCTCGTGGTGCTCCTGTCGCCTCGCGGTGCTCCTGTCGCCTGCGGGTGCTCCTGTCGCCTCGCGGTGCGCTTGTCGCCTCAGTGCTCCTGTCGCCTCGGTGCTCCTGTCGCCTCGTGTGCTCCTGTCGCCTCGGTGTGCTCCTGTCGCCTCGGTGCTCCTGTCGCCTCGTGCTCCTGTCGCCTCGCGGGCTCCTGTCGCTCTCGTGTGCTCCTGTCGCTCTCGTGTGCTCCTGTCGCTCTCGTGTGCTCCTGTCGCTCTCGTGTGCTCCTGTCGCTCTCGTGTGCTCCTGTCGCTCTCGTGTGCTCCTGTCGCTCTCGTGTGCTCCTGTCGCTCTCGTGTGCTCCTGTCACTCACCTTCAGCGTTCTCCTCTCAGTCTGAATGCACATATACGGTGCTGTGAGCAGTCCTGGTTTAGTCCTGGTTCAGTCCTGGTTCAGTCCTGGTTCAGTCCTGGTTCAGTCCTGGTTCAGTCCTGGTTCAGTCCTGGTTTAGTCCTGGTTCAGTCCTGGTTCCAGGCCCGGCCCTCACCATTTTGACACCCTAGGCCAGATTTCAGGTGGCGCCCCTTGGATTGCAAAAAAAAAAAATCCTGCCAGAGTACAGATACTCACAAGAAATCAAACAGTTCATAGTGACGATGTTTTAGACCAGAGGTGGGCAAACATTTTGGCTCGAGGGCCACAAAGGTTCTAAAATGTGATGTTGGGGCCGGACCAGGAGCAGATGGATGGAGTGTTCTAGTCTGACTACGTCAACCCAGCAAATAAGAGGAAAATAACTTCAGGATCCAACAATTTACAATTTTGTGACATATTCAAACACCTCAGTTCAACATGTGCACCATATATCGGCCGATGATTTTCCACTTCAAAAATTAACATTTTTCGTTTCAGAAGTTTTGACTTCCGTTTGATTGTGACACATTTGATAATTCTGTGGACAGTGTTGGGAAGGTTACTTTAAACTGTATTCCTACAGATTACAGATTACAGATTACAGATTACAGATTACAGATTACAGATTACAGATTACAGACCCCAAAATGGAGTTTGTAATGTAATCCATTACATTACTTCAATAAGTAACTGGATTACTTGATATTGTCATGTTTTTTTAAAACTACATGAATGTAGCAACCACCTCCTGCACCGGTAGGAGGCCCCGGGGAAGACCCAGGACACGCTGGAGGGACTATGTCTCTCGGCTGGCCTGGGAACCTCAGGGTCCATCCGGAGGAGCTGGAGGAAGTGGCTGGGGAGAAGGAAGCTTGGGAGCCCCTGCTTAGACTGCTGCCCCCGCGACCCGGCCCCGGATAAGCAGAAGAAGATGGATGGATGGACCTCCTGCAAATTCTTGTTTGGTTTTAGACCTGGTTTTAGTCCTGGGTTAGACCTGGTTTTAGTCCTGGTTTAGACCTGGTTTTAGTCCTGGTTTAGACCTGGTTTTAGTCCTGGTTTAGACCTGGTTCTAGTCCTGGTTTAGACCTGGTTTTAGTCCTGGTTTAGACCTGGTTTTAGTCCTGGTTTAGACCTGGTTTTAGTCCTGGTTTAGACCTGGTTTTAGTCCTGGGTTAGATCTGGTTTTAGTCCTGGTTTAGACCTGGTTTTAGTCCTGGTTTAGACCTGGTTTTAGTCCTGGTTTAGACCTGGTTTTAGTCCTGGTTTAGACCTGGTTTTAGTCCTGAGTTAATGCTTGTTTCCACATGGTGTAGACCTGCTTTAGACCTGGCTTAGTCCTGGTGTTAGTTCTGGTTTAGAGGTGCACAGGAGAATGTGAGGTCCACGCAGCGTATGCAACAGGACACAGTCCACGCGCGGTGTCCACACCGAACAGGAGGAAATGTGGCGCCGTGCGGGAGCAGGTGCAGTGTGCGGCACACTAGATATATACTTGGCCCCGGTGCTTTATGGGAAGGTTTTCGGACCATGAGTGAGGAAGTTGTGTTCAGGATATAGTTCTGCCCCCGGGCACTGTACACCCGGCCCATGTGGATAATTTGGTTCTATGTATCACTGTATCTAGAGTGCGCCATCTATTGGGAAACACCAGAATTGCAGGGAAAATAAAACTAATACATTTTACTGCAGTTCATTCATGTTTGGCGGGCCGGATTAAAAAGGTTAACGGGCTGTATGTGGCCCCCGGGCCGTAGTTTGCCCACCCCTGTTTTAGACAGTGGACGATTTTATCCCCCATCGCCGATTTTTGCACTCGGCGCCCCCCAGTGGAGCGGCGCCCTTAGCATTTGCCTATGTTGCCTAATGGGGGGGCCGGCCCTGTGTGTGGAGCTGCAGAAATATAAACCAATATTCAAACTGTGTCTGTCTCACTACTTAAGACATTTGACTAAGAAATAATAATTTACATCAGAGGTCAGGGCAGGACTGAAACAGGACTGAAACAGGACTGAAAGAGGACTGAAACAGGACTGAAACAGGACTGAAACAGGACTGAAACAGGACTGAAACAGGACTAAACCAGGACTGAAACAGGACTGAAACAGGACTGAAACAGGACTGAAAGAGGACTGAAACAGGACTGAAACAGGACTGAAACAGGACTGAAAGAGGACTGAAACAGGACTGAACCAGGACTGAAACAGGACTGAAACAGGACTGAAACAGGACTGAAACAGGACTGAAACAGGACTGAAACAGGACTGAACCAGGACTGAAACAGGACTGAAACAGGACTGAAACAGGACTGAAACAGGACTGAAAGAGGACTGAAACAGGACTGAACCAGGACTGAACCAGGACTGAAACAGGACTGAAACAGGACTGAAACAGGACTGAAACAGGACTGAAAGAGGACTGAAACAGGACTGAACCAGGACTGAAACAGGACTGAACCAGGACTGAAACAGGACTGAAACAGGACTGAAACAGGACTGAAACAGGACTGAAACAGGACTGAACCAGGACTGAAACAGGACTGAACCAGGACTGAAACAGGACTGAAACAGGACTGAACCAGGACTGAAACAGGACTGAACCAGGACTGAAACAGGACTGAAACAGGACTGAAACAGGACTGAAACAGGACTGAAACAGGACTGAACCAGGACTGAAACAGGACTGAAACAGGACTGAAAGAGGACTGAAACAGGACTGAACCAGGACTGAACCAGGACTGAAACAGGACTGAAACAGGACTGAAACAGGACTGAAACAGGACTGAAAGAGGACTGAAACAGGACTGAACCAGGACTGAAACAGGACTGAAACAGGACTGAAACAGGACTGAAACAGGACTGAAAGAGGACTGAAACAGGACTGAACCAGGACTGAAACAGGACTGAAACAGGACTGAACCAGGACTGAAACAGGACTGAAACAGGACTGAAACAGGACTGAAAGAGGACTGAAACAGGACTGAACCAGGACTGAAACAGGACTGAAACAGGACTGAACCAGGACTGAAACAGGACTGAAACAGGACTGAACCAGGACTGAAACAGGACTGAAACAGGACTGAACCAGGACTGAAACAGGACTGAAACAGGACTGAAACAGGACTGAAACAGGACTGAAAGAGGACTGAAACAGGACTGAACCAGGACTGAAACAGGACTGAAACAGGACTGAAACAGGACTGAAACAGGACTGAAAGAGGACTGAAACAGGACTGAACCAGGACTGAAACAGGACTGAAACAGGACTGAAACAGGACTGAAACAGGACTGAAACAGGACTGAAACAGGACTGAACCAGGACTGAAACAGGACTGAAACAGGACTGAAACAGGACTGAAACAGGACTGAAAGAGGACTGAAACAGGACTGAACCAGGACTGAACCAGGACTGAAACAGGACTGAAACAGGACTGAAACAGGACTGAAACAGGACTGAAAGAGGACTGAAACAGGACTGAACCAGGACTGAAACAGGACTGAAACAGGACTGAAACAGGACTGAAACAGGACTGAAAGAGGACTGAAACAGGACTGAACCAGGACTGAAACAGGACTGAAACAGGACTGAACCAGGACTGAAACAGGACTGAAACAGGACTGAAACAGGACTGAACCAGGACTGAACCAGGACTGAAACAGGACTGAAACAGGACTGAACCAGGACTGAACCAGGACTAAACCAGGACTGAACCAGGACTAAACCAGGACTAAACCTGAACTGAGGAGGGTGAGGGTGTGGAGGGTGAGGAGGGTGAGGGGGGTGAGGGTGAGGGGGGTGAGGAGGGTGTGGAGGGTGAGGAGGGTGAGGAGGGTGAGGGGGGTGAGGAGGGTGAGGGGGGTGAGGGGGGTGAGTGGGGTGAGGAGGGTGAGGGTGTGGAGGAGGGTGTGGAGGGTGAGGGGGGAGAGGAGGGGGTGGAGGGTGAGGGGGGTGAGGAGGGTGAGGGGGTGAGGAGGGTGAGGGGGGTGTGGAGGGTGAGGAGGGTGTGGAGGGTGAGGAGGGTGAGGGGGGTGAGGGAGATCGGGGGGAGGAGGGTGTGGAGGGTGAGGGGGGTGAGGGGGGTGAGGAGGGTGAGGAGGGTGAGGAGGGTGTGGGGGGTGAGGAGGGTGAGGGAGGTGAGGAGGGTGAGGGGGTGTGGAGGGTGAGGGGGGTGTGGAGGGTGAGGAGGGTGTGGAGGGTGAGGAGGGTGAGGGGGGTGAGGGTGAGGGGGGTGAGGAGGGTGTGGAGGGTGAGGAGGCTGAGGGGGGTGAGGGTGGTGAGGATGGTGAGGGGGGTGAGGGTGAGGGGGGTGAGGAGGGTGAGGAGGGTGAGGGTGAGGGTGAGGAGGGTGAGGAGGGTGTGGAGGGTGAGGAGGGTGAGGGGGGTGAGGGTGAGGAGGGTGAGGGGTGTGATGTGGTGGAGGGTGAGTGGGGTGAGGTGGGTGAGGAGGGTGAGGAGGGTGAGGGTGAGGAGGGTGAGGGGGGTGAGGAGGGTGAGGAGGGTGAGGGGGGTGAGGAGGGTGAGGAGGGTGAGGGTGAGGAGGGTGAGGGTGAGGAGGGTGAGGGTGAGGAGGGTGAGGGGGGTGAGGAGGGTGAGGAGGGGGAGGGGGGTGAGGAGGGTGAGGAGGGTGAGGAGGTTGAGGTGGGTGATGAGGGTGAGGAGGGTGAGGGGGTGAGGAGGGTGAGGGGGTGAGGAGGGTGAGGGGGGTGAGGAGGGAGAGGGGGTGAGGTGGGGGAGGGTGAGGAGGGTGAGGAGGGTGAGGGGGTGAGGAGGGTGAGGGGGTGAGGAGGGTGAGGGGGGTGAGGAGGGTGTGGAGGGTGAGGAGGGTGAGGGGGGTGTGGAGGGTGTGGAGGGGGAGGAGGGTGAGGGGGGTGAGGGTGAGGAGGGTGTGGAGGGTGAGGGGGGTGAGGGGGGTGAGGGTGAGGAGGGTGAGGAGGGTGAGGGGGGTGAGGGTGAGGAGGGTGAGGGGATCACCTGTTCTGCCAAATGGCCTCTTCAGAGCTTTCACCGTGTTCTCGCTGTTTCCTTTCACCTTTTCCTCGCCCACAGTTGTATTTATTGTAACTGTAGAGCTGCTTTAACTCACATGTACGATCATTTCCACGGAAACTTTACAACTCTGAAAAGTCTTGAAATGTGCTGCCCCCAGTCAAAAAGTTCTGCCCCCAGTCAAAAAGTTCTGCCCCCAGTCAAAAAGTTCTGCCCCCAGTCAAAAAGTTCTGCCCCCAGTCAAAAAGTTCTGCCCCATCACAAAGACACAGACACAGCAGAAGCTCCAGGCGGCTTTATTCATGGACCAGGTTCTAAACATGACTAACACAGTTCTGAGGTTCTCCACACCAGAGGGTTCTGAGGTTCTCCACACCAGAGGGTTCTAAGGTTCTCCACAGCAGAGGGTTCTAAGGTTCTCTATAGCAGAGGGTTCTAAGGTTCTCCACAGCAGAGGGTTCTAAGGTTCTCTATAGCAGATGGTTCTAAGGTTCTCCACAGCAGAGGGTTCTAAGGTTCTCTATAGGAGAGGGTTCTAAGGTTCTCCACACCAGAGGGTTCTAAGGTTCTCTATAGCAGAGGGTTCTAAGGTTCTGCACAGCAGAGGGTTCTAAGGTTCTCCACAGCAGAGGGTCCTAAGGTTCTCTATAGCAGAGGGTTCCAAGGTTCTCCACAGCAGAGGGTTCCAAGGTTCTCCACAGCAGAGGGTTCTAAGGTTCTCCACAGCAGAGGGTTCTAAGGTTCTCCACAGCAGAGGGTTCTAAGGTTCTCCACAGCAGAGGGTTCTAAGGTTCTCTATAGCAGATGGTTCTAAGGTTCTTTATAGCAGAGGGTTCTAAGGTTCTCCACAGCAGAGGGTTCTAAGGTTCTCCACAGCAGAGGGTTCTAAGGTTCTCTATAGCAGATGGTTCTAAGGTTCTTTATAGCAGAGGGTTCTAAGGTTCTCCACACCAGAGGGTTCTGAGGTTCTCCACACCAGAGGGTTCTGAGGTTCTCCACACCAGAGGGTTCTAAGGTTCTCCACACCAGAGGGTTCTAAGGTTCTCCACAGCAGAGGGTTCTAAGGTTCTCCACAGCAGAGGGTTCTAAGGTTCTCTATAGCAGAGGGTTCTAAGGTTATCCACAGCAGAGGGTTCTAAGGTTCTCTATAGCAGATGGTTCTAAGGTTCTCCACAGCAGAGGGTTCTAAGGTTCTCTATAGGAGAGGGTTCTAAGGTTCTCCACACCAGAGGGTTCTAAGGTTCTCTATAGCAGAGGGTTCTAAGGTTCTGCACAGCAGAGGGTTCTAAGGTTCTCCACAGCAGAGGGTCCTAAGGTTCTCTATAGCAGAGGGTTCCAAGGTTCTCCACAGCAGAGGGTTCTAAGGTTCTCCACAGCAGAGGGTTCTAAGGTTCTCCACAGCAGAGGGTTCTAAGGTTCTCCACAGCAGAGGGTTCTAAGGTTCTCCACAGCAGAGGGTTCTAAGGTTCTCTATAGCAGAGGGTTCTAAGGTTCTCTATAGCAGAGGGTTCTAAGGTTCTCCACAGCAGAGGGTTCTAAGGTTCTCCACAGCAGAGGGTTCTAAGGTTCTCTATAGCAGAGGGTTCTAAGGTTCTCCACAGCAGAGGGTTCTAAGGTTCTCGATAGCAGAGCACATTGAGGGCCAGGCTGCAGTCGCTGGGTTCTATGAGCAGCTCTGAGGTTCCATTGAGGACCAGAGCTCCACAGCGAAGTCCAGAGTCAGGACACTCAGGAAGAGAAGACAGAGAGACAGCGCCCCCATCTGACCAGAACCAAGAACCACCAAGGAACCGCAGGCCCACCCACACCTGAGGACAGAACATGTGTTAGACCCTCTCCCTGAGGACAGGACATGTGTCAGACCCTCTCCCTGAGGACAGAACATGTGTCAGACCCTCTCCCTGAGGACAGGACATGTGTCAGACCCTCTCCCTGAGGACACAGGACATGTGTCAGACCCTCTCCCTGAGGACACAGGACATGTGTCAGACCCTCTCCCTGAGGACAGGACATGTGTCAGACCCTCTCCCTGAGGACAGGACATGTGTCAGACCCTCTCCCTGAGGACAGGACATGTGTCAGACCCTCTCCCTGAGGACACAGGACATGTGTCAGACCCTCTCCCTGAGGACAGGACATGTGTCAGACCCTCTCCCTGAGGACACAGGACATGTGTCAGACCCTCTCCCTGAGGACACAGGACATGTGTCAGACCCTCTCCCTGAGGACAGGACATGTGTCAGACCCTCTCCCTGAGGACAGGACATGTGTTAGACCCTCTCCCTGAGGACAGGACATGTGTCAGACCCTCTCCCTGAGGACAGAACATGTGTCAGACCCTCTCCCTGAGGACACAGGACATGTGTCAGACCCTCTCCCTGAGGACACAGGACATGTGTCAGACCCTCTCCCTGAGGACACAGGACATGAGTCAGACCCTCTCCCTGAGGACAGGACATGTGTCAGACCCTCTCCCTGAGGACACAGAACATGTGTCAGACCCTCTCCCTGAGGACACAGGACATGTGTCAGACCCTCTCCCTGAGGACAGAACATGTGTCAGACCCTCTCCCTGAGGACACAGGACATGTGTCAGACCCTCTCCCTGAGGACAGGACATGTGTCAGACCCTCTCCCTGAGGACACAGGACATGTGTCAGACCCTCTCCCTGAGGACAGAACATGTGTCAGACCCTCTCCCTGAGGACACAGGACATGTGTCAGACCCTCTCCCTGAGGACAGGACATGTGTCAGACCCTCTCCCTGAGGACAGGACATGTGTCAGACCCTCTCCCTGAGGACAGGACATGTGTCAGACCCTCTCCCTGAGGACACAGGACATGTGTCAGACCCTCTCCCTGAGGACAGGACATGTGTCAGACCCTCTCCCTGAGGACAGGACATGTGTCAGACCCTCTCCCTGAGGACACTCATGTAGGTATAGCACCCCCTGTACCTTGCTGGTGGTGGAGAAGCGCAGGACGTTCTTGACACTGTCCATCTCGCTCTGTTGGAACCTGTGGAGTCTGAAGGAGCCTGTGGAAGGCATAAAGTTCCTGCAGGTCTCCAGCCCCTGCTCCCAGGTCAGAGGCTCCTGCACCAGGACCACATTGTGTCTGTAGCACAGAGAAGGGAAGGCCTCGGAGCAGCTGTGCACTGACATGGACTTAGACTGAGACCACACAGACACACAATCTGAGCCCGAACCTGGGCCCTGGACAGAGCTCGCAGCCACGCCAAGATCTGCAACAGAACACACTGGATTAACCTGACTCCTCCCTCTCCCCTGACTCCTCCCTCTCCCCAGACTCCTCCCTCTCCCCTGACTCCTCCCCCTCCCCTGACTCCTCCCTCTCCCCTGACTCCTCCCTCTCCCCTGACTCCTCCCTCTCCCCTGACTCCTCCCTCTCCCCTGACTCCTCCCTCTCCTCTCACTCTTCCCTCTCCGCTAATTCCTCCCTCTCCCCTGACTTCTCCCTCTCCCTGGAGTCCTCCCTCTACCCTGACTCCTCCTCCCTCTCTTCTGACTCGTCCCTCTCCCCAGACTCCTCCCTCTCCCCTGACTCCTCCCTCTCCCCTGACTCCTCCCTCTCCCCTGACTCCTCCTCCCTCTCCCCTGACTCCTCCCTCTCCCCTGACTCCTCCCTCTCCCCTGACTCCTCCCTCTCCCCAGACTCCTCCCTCTCCCCTGACTCCTCCCTCTCCCCTGACTCCTCCCTCTCCCCAGACTCCTCCCTCTCCCCTGACTCCTCCCTCTCCCCTGACTCCTCCCTCTCCCCTGACTCCTCCCTCTCCCCTGACTCCTCCCTTCTCTCCCCTGACTCCTCCCTCGACTCCTCCCTCTCCCCTGACTCCTCCCTCTCCCCTGACTCCTCCCTCTCCCCTGACTCCTCCCTCTCCCCTGACTCCTCCCTCTCACCTGGAGCCCAGTTCCTGAAGTCAGATGTGTTGTGGTCGCTCCACTCCCAGGATCCTCCTGAAACACACAGAGGAACCTGAGTTAATCTGAGGTCAGGGTGTCGCTGCCTCTTCTGCACAGACTCCATCCTGTGGAGGAAATCCATCTCTGAGCTTCCCAAATCCACACGGAGATGTTCTTCTGAGACCATCAGCGTCACACTGACATGGTCAGACAATTGTTCTGTGACCTTTGTGGACAAACGTGAATCCTCTCCATATGGATCCAGATGACCCAATACTGTCTCCTTCAGCGGCCGTCTGAGACTCCCTCAGTGCAGGAAGGAGCTACTGCAGATCATTCCTCCCCACCGCTGTCAGACTGTACAACTCCTCTGTGCAATAATCATGTCTGTGCCATTACTGTACTGAGATAACTTGCACTGTCTTTGTACTTTTTATTTTATATATATAGTATTTATATTCATCTTCTATTATCCACTCATCTGCACTTTACAGCCTTCCATTCTGTACAGCAGTGAGACCCGCTTTACTTTACTGTTATTTTCTTATCTTCTTATCACCAGTGCAAATCCATTCTCTTTGTAAATTTTGTACATATACTTATTCACTTTATATTATTATTTTAATTATTATTTCTATTTTTGTATTATTATTGTTTATCTTCACACTTTTTTCCTTTTTTGCACTAAACTGTCCTGGATCTACTGTGACTGTTGAATTTCTCCACTGTGAGATCAATAAAGACCTGTCTTATCTTATCTTATGTTACCCAACCAGACCGACCAGACACACCCCAGCATTGGTCTCGCTCACCGTTCCTGTGGAGGCCGATCCAAATGGGAAACTCTTGGGCCACATAGAATGGAGAACCAGGCCACTGTAGGCTGCTGGTCCCTGGAAATGTGCTGAGGATCATCTGTCTGTTCATGCAAAAGGTCTGAGCATCAGATTTCGACTTAGCCTCAGGGATAAACAGCTTGAACGAGAACCCGGAGACTAGCCCAGAACAGTAGAAGAAATGTTTCTCTGAGCATGAAGCACCACGAGTTCTGAGGAGAGAGAGAGAGGGATCAGGGGAGAAAGATGAAAGGGATCAGGGGAGAGGAGAGAGACAGAGACATACGTGGTATTTCTGTAGGAGGCAAGGACACAGGATTGTCCTTGGTCAGGGTTCCATACGTCTGCTGCATGCTCAGCTCCAGCATCTTCCCAGTGATAGTGGTCACTGTGTGAGTACAGTCCCAGCCAGACATGGTACAGGCCCAGGTCCATCTGGTCGAGCTCACCCTGGGACACAGCAGTCAGCAGGTCCCCTCCAAACTCACTGCACACATTTAGAAGGTTAGACCCCTCCTCCCTCTCCCCGGACTCTCCCCCTTTCCTCAAATTCCTCCTCTCTTCCCCTTCCTAAACCTAACCCTTTCCTGATCAGCCCTACCTTATGCAGTGGTCTCGAGCTTCATTCCAGGTCTTTGGGATGGGGACTTGCCACATGGGCCTCCTGATCTTCAGAGCGTGGCCTGGGAGGAGGAGGAGCAGGAGGAGGAAGAGGGGGAGGAGGTGCTTCATCACTGCCTCAGACGAAACCCAGAGAACACCCACCTGAGGAGCTGTAAGGTTTGTGGTCAGACCTCTTTGTCAAAGCCTCATCTAGTCAGATCTCTTTTGCTAAGCAGGAGTGGTCCTGGTCAGGACGCGGTCCCGGTCGCGACGCGGCCCCGGTCAGGACGCGGTCCCTTTCAGGACGCGGTCCCGGTCAGGACGTGGATGTTATATAACCTTCTAGAATCTCTGATTATATAAGGTGCCACAGTGGGGCAGCAGTGGGCATTGTGCTTTTAGGCAAGACACTTCACCCACATTGTCTTGTATGGATGTGGTGTGTAAGTGTTGGTGGTGTGAGGCTCCCTCTCTTATTATAACATCCTCTTGTTAAAAGTCTAATCTCGATCTTAAAGTGTCCCCCCTGAGCCAGTGGGAGGGTGTAGCTCAGGGCTCCATACTGTTTAGTCTTTATATGAATAGTCTTTGGGGTGTTGCTGTATTAGGTGGAGGAAGGTGTGTTCATGTATGAATCATTGCATTTATATCGAGCCTTTTAAGATCCCCAAAGTGCTTTACGGCTCATTCTTCATTCTCTCCACACTCAGCGGTGTAAACTACTTCTGTAGCCACAGCTGCCCTGGGGCAGACTGACGGAAGTGAGGCTGCCAAACTGCACCATCGGCCCCCCCGACCACCACCACCACTCACACACCACTGTCATACTAGGCAATGTGGGTGACGTGCCTTGCCTAAGGACACAACAACAGTTTTTGCCACTGGCGCCCCCCTGTGGCACCTGGAATTCCCAGTGTCTCCATCCTATTACTAACCAGAACCTGCTGAGCTCCTGAGATCTGAGGGATCAGGCTGTGACGAGCCGGTGTGGCCACAATATTCAAATATTCAATATTTAAATGAATAACTCTAACAACATAACATAATTCTAAATCTAAATCTAAAGACAGTCCCTGTGTGCTTTTAGAGAAAAAATAAATATAGAAAAAAGTCTCCAGTACATCTACAAAAATAGGCCCAAGCCCCGACAGGGCGAAGGGCCTATTGCTCCCGCTGCGAGGAGCGAGTGGGCAACGACGAGCGCAGAGGATGATGTGCAGCTTCGCCCCCACGGTCGCCCTCGCCACGAGCAGCAGTGTCGCAGTGACCCACGCCCAAGGGCGGGGCCATGTTTACTGCTGCTAAAATGAATGGAAGTCAATGGGAGGTCAGTGGTCGACCTCGACGAGATGCGGAAGACGCGCCCGACACTCATCAGTGACCCGACGGTGATGTGGGGAAGGCCAAGGGCTTTCGAAAAACGTTTAATTTTTTGTTCCAAAGTTAAGGGATATATTGTTTTTGCTCAAATTATTATTATTTTTATATTTTTTTAAATTATTATTATTCTGCTCTTTGCGCTGTAATTTGACCCCCTAAACACACTCAAAAACGCACCAAACTTTGCCCAAAGTTCAGAAGTGGCGAAAAATTTGATAAAATATAGGCTGCATGCACCGGGGTAAAAAAATGGCGACACGGCGACACCTGGAAAAGTCTAAATACATCTGCGCCTATGGGATTAGTCCCGATGTCAACTTTGTCGTAGAGCCACAAAATTCGGTACACACATTCGACACGTGAAGACAAACAAAAAATATTATTATGGCCACGCCCCCTGACAAACCAGAAGGCGGCCATCTTGGATTGAAATCTTCAAAATGTAGAATTCGCATTTTTGCTCATGTTTCGTTTGAATGAACTCCTCTGAAGGTGCTTCAATGAAAATCACCTACATCATCTAGAGAAGAGCTGAAAATCACCTACATCATCTAGAGAAGAGCTGAAAATCACCTACATCATCTAGAGAAGAGCTGAAAATCACCTACATCATCTAGAGAAGAACTGAAAATCACCTACATCATCTAGAGAAAAACTGAAAATCACCTACATCATCTAGAGAAGAACTGAAAATCACCGTACATCATCTAGAGAAGAACTGAAAATCACCGTACATCATCTAGAGAAGAGCTGAAAATCACCTACATCATCTAGAGAAGAGCTGAAAATCACCTACATCATCTAGAGAAGAACTGAAAATCACCGTACATCATCTAGAGAAGAACTGAAAATCACCGTACATCATCTAGAGAAGAGCTGAAAATCACCTACATCATCTAGAGAAGAGCTGAAAATCACCTACATCATCTAGAGAAGAGCTGAAAATCACCTACATCATCTAGAGAAGAGCTGAAAATCACCTACATCATCTAGAGAAGAACTGAAAATCACCGTACATCATCTAGAGAAGAACTGAAAATCACCTACATCATCTAGAGAAGAACTGAAAATCACCGTACATCATCTAGAGAAGAGCTGAAAATCACCTACATCATCTAGAGAAGAACTGAAAATCACCTACATCATCTAGAGAAGAACTGAAAATTACCGTACATCATCTAGAGAAGAGCTGAAAATCACCTACATCATCTAGAGAAGAGCTGAAAATCACCTACATCATCTAGAGAAGAGCTGAAAATCACCGTTCATCATCTAGAGAAGAACTGAAAATCACCGTACATCATCTAGAGAAGAGCTGAAAATCACCTACATCATCTAGAGAAGAGCTGAAAATCACCTACATCATCTAGAGAAGAACTGAAAATCACCTACATCATCTAGAGAAGAGCTGAAAATCACCTACATCATCTAGAGAAGAGCTGAAAATCACCTACATCATCTCGAGAAGAGCTGAAAATCACCTACATCATCTAGAGAAGAGCTGAAAATCACCTACATCATCTAGAGAAGAACTGAAAATCACCTACATCATCTAGAGAAGAGCTGAAAATCACCTACATCATCTAGAGAAGAGCTGAAAATCACCGTACATCATCTAGAGAAGAACTGAAAATCACCTACATCATCTAGAGAAGAACTGAAAATCACCTACATCATCTAGAGAAGAGCTGAAAATCACCTACATCATCTAGAGAAGAGCTGTAAATCACCTACATCATCTAGACAAGAGCTGAAAATCACCTACATCATCTAGAGAAGAGCTGAAAATCACCTACATCATCTAGAGAAGAGCTGAAAATCACCTACATCATCTAGAGAAGAGCTGAAAATCACCTACATCATCTAGAGAAGAGCTGAAAATCACCTACATCATCTAAAGAAGAGCTGAAAATCACCTACATCATCTAGAGAAGAGCTGAAAATCACCTACATCATCTAGAGAAGAACTGAAAATCACCTACATCATCTAGAGAAGAGCTGAAAATCACCTACATCATCTAGAGAAGAGCTGAAAATCACCGTACATCATCTAGAGAAGAGCTGAAAATCACCGTACATCATCTAGAGAAGAGCTGAAAATCACCTACATCATCTAGAGAAGAACTGAAAATCACCATACATCATCTAGAGAAGAGCTGAAAATCACCTACATCATCTAGAGAAGAGCTGAAAATCACCTACATCATCTAGAGAAGAGCTGAAAATCACCGTACATCATCTAGAGAAGAGCTGAAAATCACCTACATCATCTAGAGAAGAGCTGAAAATCACCTACATCATCTAGAGAAGAGCTGAAAATCACCTACATCATCTAGAGAAGAGCTGAAAATCACCTACATCATCTAGAGAAGAGCTGAAAATCACCTACATCATCTAGAGAAGAGCTGAAAATCACCTACATCATCTAGAGAAGAGCTGAAAATCACCTACATCATCTAGAGAAGAGCTGAAAATTACCTACATCATCTAGAGAAGAGCTGAAAATCACCTACATCATCTAGAGAAGAGCTGAAAATCACCTACATCATCTAGAGACGAACTGAAAATCACCAAACATCATCTAGAGAAGAGCTGAAAATCACCGTACATCATCTAGAGAAGAGCTGAAAATCACCTACATCATCTAGAGAAGAGCTGAAAATCACCTACATCATCTAGAGAAGAGCTGAAAATCACCTACATCATCTAGAGAAGAGCTGAAAATCACCTACATCATCTAGAGAAGAGCTGAAAATCACCTACATCATCTAGAGAAGAGCTGAAAATCACCTACATCATCTAGAGAAGAACTGAAAATCACCTACATCATCTAGAGAAGAACTGAAAATCACCTACATCATCTAGAGAAGAGCTGAAAATCACCTACATCATCTAGAGAAGAGCTGAAAATCACCTACATCATCTAGAGAAGTGCTGAAAATCACCTACATCATCTAGAGAAGAGCTGAAAATCACCTACATCATCTAGAGAAGAGCTGAAAATCACCTACATCATCTAGAGAAGAGCTGAAAATCACCTACATCATCTAGAGAAGTGCTGAAAATCACCTACATCATCTAGAGAAGAGCTGAAAATCACCTACATCATCTAGAGAAGAACTGAAAATCACCTACATCATCTAGAGAAGAGCTGAAAATCACCTACATCATCTAGAGAAGAACTGAAAATCACCGTACATCATCTAGAGAAGAACTGAAAATCACCGTACATCATCTAGAGAAGAGCTGAAAATCACCTACATCATCTAGAGAAGAGCTGAAAATCACCTACATCATCTAGAGAAGAACTGAAAATCACCTACATCATCTAGAGAAGAGCTGAAAATCACCTACATCATCTAGAGAAGAACTGAAAATCACCTACATCATCTAGAGAAGTGCAGCTTCAAACGTTTGACCAATCTTTTTCAAAACTGTCACGAGTTCAATCAAAATTTAGACAATATTCAATGTGCAGATTTGCTCCCGTTGGCTCAGACTTAGTCCGATCGAGCTGAAATTTGAGTCAGACGCTGATCTCGGCCTGAATATAAAACACTATAAAGCATATGGAAAATTACACTATAGCGCCCCCTAGACATGAAATGCCAACATTATCGGATTTGTACCAAATTTTGGAATTAAATTCTGTGACGAGAAGCAAAAACTCCTCCGTCTGATATAAAACCAGGACTGACCCGCTGTGCCCGTCTCCTCCGTCTGATATAAAACCAGGACTGACCCGCTGTGCCCGTCTCCTCCGTCTGATATAAAACCAGGACTAACCTGTGCCCGTCTCCTCCGTCTGATATAAAACCAGGACTGACCCGCTGTGCCCGACTCCTCCGTCTGATATAAAACCAGGACTAACCTGTGCCCGTCTCCTCCGTCTGATATAAAACCAGGACTAACCTGTGCCCGTCTCCTCCGTCTGATATAAAACCAGGACTGACCCGCTGTGCCCGTCTCCTCCGTCTGATATAAAACCAGGACTGACCCGCTGTGCCCGACTCCTCCGTCTGATATAAAACCAGGACTGACCCGCTGTGCCCGTCTCCTCCGTCTGATATAAAACCAGGACTGACCCGCTGTGCCCGACTCCTCCGTCTGATATAAAACCAGGACTAACCTGTGCCCGTCTCCTCCGTCTGATATAAAACCAGGACTGACCCGCTGTGCCCGTCTCCTCCGTCTGATATAAAACCAGGACTGACCCGCTGTGCCCGTCTCCTCCGTCTGATATAAAACCAGGACTGACCCGCTGTGCCCCACTCCTCCGTCTGATATAAAACCAGGACTAAACTGTGCCCGTCTCCTCTGTCACAGATGCTCCAAATACAGATACGAACATTCAAACAGCATCTGTCTTAGAACTACACAGATTTGAATAAGAAATCATGATTTACATCAGACTGGGAAAGGTCAGAGCAGATCAGGACAAAACCAGGACTAAAATAAACAAGGACCAGACCAGGACTAAAGCAAAACTAAACCAGGATGAAGCAAGGTCCAGGAGTGTACCAGGTCAAAAATAAAGGTCCAGGACTAAACAAGGAGCAGATAAGGACTAAAGTCAGGAGGAACTGTTCAGAATTATGGGCATATCCTTCTTGATGATAGGGGATGACTTACACTATATTGCCTGAAGTATTCACTCACCATTCAAATTATGGAAATCAGGAAATCTTCTCTTCCGTGGCCACAGGTGTATAAACTCCCCTCGGCTTGAGACTGTTTCTTCAAATATTAGTGAAAGAATGGGTCGCTCTCAGGAACTCGGTGAATCCCAGCGTGGAGCTGTGAGAGGATGAACCTGTGCAAAAAGTCCAGTCCAATAGACCAGTCGCCATCTGCCTGCGGACTGTGACCTGCCCATGGATCCATTCAAGCCAAATGCTCTTCATAGTCGTTTACAGTCCACAAGTTGGGGGAAAAAAAACATGACCAACTGTAGCAGTAAAATAAGGCGGCTAAATACGTACTTAGAGCTGCCATCAGGAAAGCCAAATCAAAATATGGAAATACATTAGAAAAGCAGATTGCCTCAAATGACACAAAGACAATATGGAAAAAACTGAAAACAATGACAGATTATAAAAAAAGCACTGGCCCGCCACCTGTTAATGACCAAGACCTCCCAGATAAGTTAAATAACTTCTATGGGAGGTTTGAGCAGCTGCCCACTCCCTCCTATACCCCTCCGTTTCCCCTTCCAGTACCACCCTTCTACATCCAGGAGGAGGAGGTGAGAGCTTCTTTTTACAAGAACAAAAAGGGGAAAGCAGCTGGACCTGATGGGGTAAGCCCAACTGTTCTAAAACATTGTGCATCCCAGTTAGCCCCAATATACACCACTATCTTCAACTATTCTCTCCATCAGTGCTTCGTACCAAAGTGTTTCAAGGATTCTGTCATTATTCCTTCCCCGAAAACTAATAAAGTAACTTGCCTCAATGACTACAGACCAATTGCTCTCACATCTGTTGTCATGAAATCATTTGAACGCATCATACTCTCTCACCTCAAAGACTTCACCACACACCAAATGGACAGTCACCAGTTTGCCTACCGAGCTAATAGGTCAGTAGAGGATGCGGTGAACCTGGCTCTTCACCGGATACTACACCACTTGGAGACTCCTCACACCTATGCCCGTGTACTGTTTCTGGACTTTAGCTCCGCCTTCAACACCACTGACCCGGTCAAACTCTTCCACAAACTGTTGGACATGAACATTCCTCTCACCCTATGCCACTGGATCAGGAGCTTCCTGTCAGAGAGAACGCAGCAGGTCAGGATGAGTGGCCTCTCATCCCAGCCTCTGACCCTCAGCACCGGTGTTCCCCAGGCGTGTGTTCTCTCTCCCTGGCTGTTCTCTCTCTACACCAACTCACTGACATCCACCCACAACTCTGTATCTTTATTCAAATATGCTGATGACACAACAATAATTGGACTCATCTCTGACAATAATGAAAGTCATTACCGTAAGCAGATTTCTCATGTAGCCTCCTGGTGTCAAAGTAACAACTTGCTCCTCAGTACATCTAAAACAAAGGAACTCATAATTGATTTTGCACGCTCCCCTTCACAGAAAACACCAATCACAATTGATAACGAAACAATCACCACTACAGAGACCGTCAAATTCCTTGGTGCCCACATCAATTACTCACTAAAATGGAAACAGCATTCAAACGAAGCATACAAAAAAGCCAATAAAAGACTCATTGGAATCAGAATCAGACACAACATCCTTCTCCACTTTTACACAGCAATAATTGAAAGCGTTCTCACTTCATCAATAATAGTCTGGTTCGGTAATTTGGACTCACATTCACAAACAAACTTCAGCGTATTGTAAACAAATCATCTAAAATCATTGGTCACACTCTCCCCTCCATAGACACACTTTATCACAGACGCATCACACAGAGCCAAAAGAATCACCTCAGACCCCACACATCCTGCCAATAATCTGTTCAAACTCCTGCCCTCTGGGAGGCGCTACAGGTCCATCATATCCACATCTGTCAGATTCAAGAATAGTTTCTTTCCCACTGCCATTCGGACTCTAAACCAATCCTGTTCATAACTGGATATTTATCTGTTGTGTGTGTTGTATCGTGCAAGTGTGTTGTAAAATTGTTTTGTTCTGCAACAGACACAGAAGATGTGAGCATTTCTTGCTGTACTGGAAACATATTCCACCAACTTGTTGTGTGGCCATTAATAAATGTTTCTGATTCTGAAATACATGTTCTTACAGGTATTTAGGATTATTTTATTAATGCATGAGATGAGAGTCCAAACCTAAACTCCAGGCCTGATGGAAGCAGAACTCTCTGTGGTTCAAGAGTCCAAACCTAAACTCCAGGCCTGATAGAAGCAGAAGTCTCTGTGGTTCAAGAGTCCAAACCTAAACTCCAGGCCTGATAGAAGCAGAACTCTCTGTGGTTCAAGAGTCCAAACCTAAACTCCAGGCCTGATAGAAGCAGAACTCTCTGTGGTTCAAGAGTCCAAACCTAAACTCCAGGCCTGATGGAAGCAGAACTCTCTGTGGTTCAAGAGTCCAAACCTAAACTCCAGACCTGATAGAAGCAGAACTCTCTGTGGTTCAAGAGTCCAAACCTAAACTCCAGGCCTGATAGAAGCAGAACTCTCTGTGGTTCAAGAGTCCAAACCTAAACTCCAGGCCTGATAGAAGCAGAACTCTCTGTGGTTCAAGAGTCCAAACCTAAACTCCAGGCCTGATGGAAGCAGAACTCTCTGTGGTTCAAGAGTCCAAACCTAAACTCCAGGCCTGATAGAAGCAGAACTCTCTGTGGTTCAAGAGCCCAAACCTAAACTCCAGGCCTGATAGAAGCAGAACTCTCTGTGGTTCAAGAGTCCAAACCTAAACTCCAGGCCTGATAGAAGCAGAACTCTCTGTGGTTCAAGAGTCCAAACCTAAACTCCAGACCTGATAGAAGCAGAACTCTCTGTGGTTCAAGAGTCCAAACCTAAACTCCAGACCTGATAGAGGCAGAACTCTCTGTGGTTCAAGAGTCCAAACCTAAACTCCAGGCCTGATAGAAGCAGAACTCTCTGTGGTTCAAGAGTCCAAACCTAAACTCCAGGCCTGATAGAAGCAGAACTCTCTGTGGTTCAAGAGCCCAAACCTAAACTCCAGGCCTGATAGAAGCAGAACTCTCTGTGGTTCAAGAGTCCAAACCTAAACTCCAGGCCTGATAGAAGCAGAACTCTCTGTGGTTCAAGAGCCCAAACCTAAACTCCAGGCCTGATAGAAGCAGAACTCTCTGTGGTTCAAGAGTCCAAACCTAAACTCCAGACCTGATAGAAGCAGAACTCTCTGTGGTTCAAGAGTCCAAACCTAAACTCCAGACCTGATGGAAGCAGAACTCTCTGTGGTTCAAGAGTCCAAACCTAAACTCCAGGCCTGATGGAAGCAGAACTCTCTGTGGTTCAAGAGTCCAAACCTAAACTCCAGGCCTGATAGAAGCAGAACTCTCTGTGGTTCAAGAGTCCAAACCTAAACTCCAGGCCTGATAGAAGCAGAACTTTCTGTGGTTCAAGAGTCCAAACCTAAACTCCAGACCTGATGGAAGCAGAACTCTCTGTGGTTCAAGAGTCCAAACCTAAACTCCAGGCCTGATGGAAGCAGAACTCTCTGTGGTTCAAGAGTCCAAACCTAAACTCCAGGCCTGATAGAAGCAGAACTCTCTGTGGTTCAAGAGTCCAAACCTAAACTCCAGGCCTGATGGAAGCAGAACTCTCTGTGGTTCAAGAGTCCAAACCTAAACTCCAGGCCTGATAGAAGCAGAACTCTCTGTGGTTCAAGAGTCCAAACCTAAACTCCAGGCCTGATAGAAGCAGAACTTTCTGTGGTTCAAGAGTCCAAACCTAAACTCCAGGCCTGATGGAAGCAGAACGCTCTGTGGTTCAAGAGTCCAAACCTAAACTCCAGGCCTGATAGAAGCAGAACTCTCTGTGGTTCAAGAGTCCAAACCTAAACTCCAGGCCTGATAGAAGCAGAACTCTCTGTGGTTCAAGAGTCCAAACCTAAACTCCAGGCCTGATAGAAGCAGAACTCTCTGTGGTTCAAGAGTCCAAACCTAAACTCCAGGCCTGATAGAAGCAGAAGTCTCTGTGGTTCAAGAGTCCAAACCTAAACTCCAGGCCTGATAGAAGCAGAACTCTCTGTGGTTCAAGAGTCCAAACCTAAACTCCAGGCCTGATGGAAGCAGAACTCTCTGTGGATCAAGAGTCCAAACCTAAACTCCAGGCCTGATGGAAGCAGAACTCTCTGTGGTTCAAGAGTCCAAACCTAAACTCCAGGCCTGATGGAAGCAGAACTCTCTGTGGTTCAAGAGTCCAAACCTAAACTCCAGGCCTGATGGAAGCAGAACTCTCTGTGGTTCAAGAGTCCAAACCTAAACTCCAGACCTGATAGAAGCAGAACTCTCTGTGGTTCAAGAGTCCAAACCTAAACTCCAGGCCTGATAGAAGCAGAACTCTCTGTGGTTCAAGAGTCCAAACCTAAACTCCAGGCCTGATAGAAGCAGAACTCTCTGTGGTTCAAGAGTCCAAACCTAAACTCCAGGCCTGATGGAAGCAGAACTCTCTGTGGTTCAAGAGTCCAAACCTAAACTCCAGGCCTGATAGAAGCAGAAGTCTCTGTGGTTCAAGAGTCCAAACCTAAACTCCAGGCCTGATGGAAGCAGAACTCTCTGTGGTTCAAGAGTCCAAACCTAAACTCCAGGCCTGATGGAAGCAGAACTCTCTGTGGTTCAAGAGTCCAAACCTAAACTCCAGGCCTGATAGAAGCAGAACTCTCTGTGGTTCAAGAGTCCAAACCTAAACTCCAGGCCTGATAGAAGCAGAACTCTCTGTGGTTCAAGAGTCCAAACCTAAACTCCAGGCCTGATAGAAGCAGAACTCTCTGTGGTTCAAGAGTCCAAACCTAAACTCCAGGCCTGATGGAAGCAGAACTCTCTGTGGTTCAAGAGTCCAAACCTAAACTCCAGGCCTGATAGAAGCAGAACTCTCTGTGGTTCAAGAGTCCAAACCTAAACTCCAGGCCTGATAGAAGCAGAACTCTCTGTGGTTCAAGAGTCCAAACCTAAACTCCAGGCCTGATAGAAGCAGAACTCTCTGTGGTTCAAGAGTCCAAACCTAAACTCCAGGCCTGATGGAAGCAGAACTCTTTGTGGTTCAAGAGTCCAAACCTAAACTCCAGGCCTGATAGAAGCAGAACTCTCTGTGGTTCAAGAGTCCAAACCTAAACTCCAGGCCTGATAGAAGCAGAACTCTCTGTGGTTCAAGAGTCCAAACCTAAACTCCAGGCCTGATGGAAGCAGAACTCTCTGTGGTTCAAGAGTCCAAACCTAAACTCCAGGCCTGATAGAAGCAGAACTCTCTGTGGTTCAAGAGTCCAAACCTAAACTCCAGGCCTGATAGAAGCAGAACTCTCTGTGGTTCAAGAGTCCAAACCTAAACTCCAGGCCTGATAGAAGCAGAACTCTCTGTGGTTCAAGAGTCCAAACCTAAACTCCAGGCCTGATAGAAGCAGAACTCTCTGTGGTTCAAGAGTCCAAACCTAAACTCCAGGCCTGATGGAAGCAGAACTCTCTGTGGTTCAAGAGTCCAAACCTAAACTCCAGGCCTGATAGAAGCAGAACTCTCTGTGGTTCAAGAGTCCAAACCTAAACTCCAGGCCTGATAGAAGCAGAACTCTCTGTGGTTCAAGAGTCCAAACCTAAACTCCAGACCTGATAGAAGCAGAACTCTCTGTGGTTCAAGAGTCCAAACCTAAACTCCAGGCCTGATGGAAGCAGAACTCTCTGTGGTTCAAGAGCCCAAACCTAAACTCCAGGCCTGATAGAAGCAGAACTCTCTGTGGTTCAAGAGTCCAAACCTAAACTCCAGGCCTGATGGAAGCAGAACTCTCTGTGGTTCAAGAGTCCAAACCTAAACTCCAGGCCTGATAGAAGCAGAACTCTCTGTGGTTCAAGAGTCCAAACCTAAACTCCAGACCTGATAGAAGCATAACTCTCTGTGGTTCAAGAGTCCAAACCTAAACTCCAGGCCTGATAGAAGCAGAACTCTCTGTGGTTCAAGAGTCCAAACCTAAACTCCAGGCCTGATAGAAGCAGAACTCTCTGTGGTTCAAGAGTCCAAACCTAAACTCCAGGCCTGATGGAAGCAGAACTCTCTGTGGTTCAAGAGTCCAAACCTAAACTCCAGACCTGATAGAAGCAGAACTCTCTGTGGTTCAAGAGTCAAAACCTATAATCCACGCCTGATAGCTGCAGAACTCTCTGTGGTTCAAGAGTCCAAACCTAAACTCCAGGCCTGATAGAAGCAGAACTCTCTGTGGTTCAAGAGTCCAAACCTAAACTCCAGGCCTGATGGAAGCAGAACTCTCTGTGGTTCAAGAGTCCAAACCTAAACTCCAGGCCTGATAGAAGCAGAACTCTCTGTGGTTCAAGAGCCCAAACCTAAACTCCAGGCCTGATAGAAGCAGAACTCTCTGTGGTTCAAGAGTCCAAACCTAAACTCCAGGCCTGATAGAAGCAGAACTCTCTGTGGTTCAAGAGTCCAAACCTAAACTCCAGACCTGATAGAAGCAGAACTCTCTGTGGTTCAAGAGTCCAAACCTAAACTCCAGACCTGATAGAAGCAGAACTCTCTGTGGTTCAAGAGTCCAAACCTAAACTCCAGGCCTGATAGAAGCAGAACTCTCTGTGGTTCAAGAGTCCAAACCTAAACTCCAGGCCTGATAGAAGCAGAACTCTCTGTGGTTCAAGAGCCCAAACCTAAACTCCAGGCCTGATAGAAGCAGAACTCTCTGTGGTTCAAGAGCCCAAACCTAAACTCCAGGCCTGATAGAAGCAGAACTCTCTGTGGTTCAAGAGCCCAAACCTAAACTCCAGGCCTGATAGAAGCAGAACTCTCTGTGGTTCAAGAGTCCAAACCTAAACTCCAGGCCTGATAGAAGCAGAACTCTCTGTGGTTCAAGAGTCCAAACCTAAACTCCAGGCCTGATAGAAGCAGAACTCTCTGTGGTTCAAGAGTCCAAACCTAAACTCCAGGCCTGATAGAAGCAGAACTCTCTGTGGTTCAAGAGCCCAAACCTAAACTCCAGACCTGATAGAAGCAGAACTCTCTGTGGTTCAAGAGTCCAAACCTAAACTCCAGACCTGATGGAAGCAGAACTCTCTGTGGTTCAAGAGTCCAAACCTAAACTCCAGGCCTGATGGAAGCAGAACTCTCTGTGGTTCAAGAGTCCAAACCTAAACTCCAGGCCTGATAGAAGCAGAACTCTCTGTGGTTCAAGAGTCCAAACCTAAACTCCAGGCCTGATGGAAGCAGAACTCTCTGTGGTTCAAGAGTCCAAACCTAAACTCCAGGCCTGATAGAAGCAGAACTCTCTGTGGTTCAAGAGTCCAAACCTAAACTCCAGGCCTGATAGAAGCAGAACTCTCTGTGGTTCAAGAGTCCAAACCTAAACTCCAGGCCTGATAGAAGCAGAACTTTCTGTGGTTCAAGAGTCCAAACCTAAACTCCAGGCCTGATGGAAGCAGAACGCTCTGTGGTTCAAGAGTCCAAACCTAAACTCCAGGCCTGATAGAAGCAGAACTCTCTGTGGTTCAAGAGTCCAAACCTAAACTCCAGACCTGATAGAAGCAGAACTCTCTGTGGTTCAAGAGTCCAAACCTAAACTCCAGGCCTGATAGAAGCAGAACTCTCTGTGGTTCAAGAGTCCAAACCTAAACTCCAGGCCTGATAGAAGCAGAACTCTCTGTGGTTCAAGAGTCCAAACCTAAACTCCAGGCCTGATAGAAGCAGAACTCTCTGTGGTTCAAGAGTCCAAACCTAAACTCCAGGCCTGATAGAAGCAGAACTCTCTGTGGTTCAAGAGTCCAAACCTAAACTCCAGGCCTGATAGAAGCAGAAGTCTCTGTGGTTCAAGAGTCCAAACCTAAACTCCAGGCCTGATAGAAGCAGAACTCTCTGTGGTTCAAGAGTCCAAACCTAAACTCCAGGCCTGATGGAAGCAGAACTCTCTGTGGTTCAAGAGTCCAAACCTAAACTCCAGGCCTGATGGAAGCAGAACTCTCTGTGGTTCAAGAGTCCAAACCTAAACTCCAGGCCTGATGGAAGCAGAACTCTCTGTGGTTCAAGAGTCCAAACCTAAACTCCAGGCCTGATAGAAGCAGAACTCTCTGTGGTTCAAGAGTCCAAACCTAAACTCCAGACCTGATAGAAGCAGAACTCTCTGTGGTTCAAGAGTCCAAACCTAAACTCCAGGCCTGATAGAAGCAGAACTCTCTGTGGTTCAAGAGTCCAAACCTAAACTCCAGGCCTGATAGAAGCAGAACTCTCTGTGGTTCAAGAGTCCAAACCTAAACTCCAGGCCTGATGGAAGCAGAACTCTCTGTGGTTCAAGAGTCCAAACCTAAACTCCAGGCCTGATAGAAGCAGAAGTCTCTGTGGTTCAAGAGTCCAAACCTAAACTCCAGGCCTGATGGAAGCAGAACTCTCTGTGGTTCAAGAGTCCAAACCTAAACTCCAGGCCTGATGGAAGCAGAACTCTCTGTGGTTCAAGAGTCCAAACCTAAACTCCAGGCCTGATAGAAGCAGAACTCTCTGTGGTTCAAGAGTCCAAACCTAAACTCCAGGCCTGATAGAAGCAGAACTCTCTGTGGTTCAAGAGTCCAAACCTAAATTCCAGGCCTGATAGAAGCAGAACTCTCTGTGGTTCAAGAGTCCAAACCTAAACTCCAGGCCTGATGGAAGCAGAACTCTCTGTGGTTCAAGAGTCCAAACCTAAACTCCAGGCCTGATAGAAGCAGAACTCTCTGTGGTTCAAGAGTCCAAACCTAAACTCCAGGCCTGATGGAAGCAGAACTCTCTGTGGTTCAAGAGTCCAAACTTAAACTCCAGGCCTGGATAGAAGCAGAACTCTCTGTGGTTCAAGAGTCCAAACCTAAACTCCAGGCCTGATAGAAGCAGAACTCTCTGTGGTTCAAGAGTCCAAACCTAAACTCCAGGCCTGATAGAAGCAGAACTCTCTGTGGTTCAAGAGTCCAAACCTAAACTCCAGGCCTGATAGAAGCAGAACTCTCTGTGGTTCAAGAGTCCAAACCTAAACTCCAGGCCTGATGGAAGCAGAACTCTCTGTGGTTCAAGAGTCCAAACCTAAACTCCAGGCCTGATAGAAGCAGAACTCTCTGTGGTTCAAGAGTCCAAACCTAAACTCCAGGCCTGATAGAAGCAGAACTCTCTGTGGTTCAAGAGTCCAAACCTAAACTCCAGGCCTGATAGAAGCAGAACTCTCTGTGGTTCAAGAGTCCAAACCTAAACTCCAGGCCTGATAGAAGCAGAACTCTCTGTGGTTCAAGAGTCCAAACCTAAACTCCAGGCCTGATGGAAGCAGAACTCTCTGTGGTTCAAGAGCCCAAACCTAAACTCCAGGCCTGATAGAAGCAGAACTCTCTGTGGTTCAAGAGTCCAAACCTAAACTCCAGGCCTGATGGAAGCAGAACGCTCTGTGGTTCAAGAGTCCAAACCTAAACTCCAGGCCTGATGGAAGCAGAACTCTCTGTGGTTCAAGAATCCAAACCTAAACTCCAGGCCTGATAGAAGCAGAACTCTCTGTGGTTCAAGAGTCCAAACCTAAACTCCAGGCCTGATGGAAGCAGAACTCTCTGTGGTTCAAGAGCCCAAACCTAAACTCCAGGCCTGATAGAAGCAGAACTCTCTGTGGTTCAAGAGTCCAAACCTAAAACTCCAGGCCTGATAGAAGCAGAACTCTCTGTGGTTCAAGAGTCCAAACCTAAACTCCAGGCCTGATAGAAGCAGAACTCTCTGTGGTTCAAGAGTCCAAACCTAAACTCCAGGCCTGATGGAAGCAGAACTCTCTGTGGTTCAAGAGCCCAAACCTAAACTCCAGGCCTGATAGAAGCAGAACTCTCTGTGGTTCAAGAGTCCAAACCTAAACTCCAGGCCTGATGGAAGCAGAACTCTCTGTGGTTCAAGAGTCCAAACCTAAACTCCAGACCTGATAGAAGCAGAACTCTCTGTGGTTCAAGAGTCCAAACCTAAACTCCAGACCTGATAGAAGCAGAACTCTCTGTGGTTCAAGAGTCCAAACCTAAACTCCAGGCCTGATGGAAGCAGAACTCTCTGTGGTTCAAGAGTCCAAACCTAAACTCCAGACCTGATAGAAGCAGAACTCTCTGTGGTTCAAGAGTCCAAACCTAAACTCCAGACCTGATAGAAGCAGAACTCTCTGTGGTTCAAGAGTCCAAACCTAAACTCCAGACCTGATAGAAGCAGAACTCTCTGTGGTTCAAGAATCCAAACCTAAACTCCAGGCCTGATAGAAGCAGAACTCTCTGTGGTTCAAGAGTCCAAACCTAAACTCCAGGCCTGATGGAAGCAGAACTCTCTGTGGTTCAAGAGTCCAAACCTAAACTCCAGGCCTGATAGAAGCAGAACTCTCTGTGGTTCAAGAGTCCAAACCTAAACTCCAGGCCTGATAGAAGCAGAACTCTCTGTGGTTCAAGAGTCCAAACCTAAACTCCAGGCCTGATAGAAGCAGAACTCTCTGTGGTTCAAGAGTCCAAACCTAAACTCCAGGCCTGATGGAAGCAGAACTCTCTGTGGTTCAAGAGCCCAAACCTAAACTCCAGGCCTGATAGAAGCAGAACTCTCTGTGGTTCAAGAGTCCAAACCTAAACTCCAGGCCTGATGGAAGCAGAACTCTCTGTGGTTCAAGAGTCCAAACCTAAACTCCAGACCTGATAGAAGCAGAACTCTCTGTGGTTCAAGAGTCCAAACCTAAACTCCAGACCTGATAGAAGCAGAACTCTCTGTGGTTCAAGAGTCCAAACCTAAACTCCAGACCTGATAGAAGCAGAACTCTCTGTGGTTCAAGAGTCCAAACCTAAACTCCAGGCCTGATAGAAGCAGAACTCTCTGTGGTTCAAGAGTCCAAACCTAAACTCCAGGCCTGATAGAAGCAGAACTCTCTGTGGTTCAAGAGTCCAAACCTAAACTCCAGGCCTGATAGAAGCAGAACTCTCTGTGGTTCAAGAGTCCAAACCTAAACTCCAGGCCTGATAGAAGCAGAACTCTCTGTGGTTCAAGAGTCCAAACCTAAACTCCAGGCCTGATGGAAGCAGAACTCTCTGTGGTTCAAGAGCCCAAACCTAAACTCCAGGCCTGATAGAAGCAGAACTCTCTGTGGTTCAAGAGTCCAAACCTAAACTCCAGGCCTGATGGAAGCAGAACTCTCTGTGGTTCAAGAGTCCAAACCTAAACTCCAGGCCTGATAGAAGCAGAACTCTCTGTGGTTCAAGAGCCCAAACCTAAACTCCAGGCCTGATAGAAGCAGAACTCTCTGTGGTTCAAGAGTCCAAACCTAAACTCCAGGCCTGATGGAAGCAGAACGCTCTGTGGTTCAAGAGTCCAAACCTAAACTCCAGGCCTGATAGAAGCAGAACTCTCTGTGGTTGAAGAGTCCAAACCTAAACTCCAGGCCTGATGGAAGCAGAACTCTCTGTGGTTCAAGAGCCCAAACCTAAACTCCAGGCCTGATAGAAGCAGAACTCTCTGTGGTTCAAGAGCCCAAACCTAAACTGCAGGCCTGATGGAAGCAGAACTCTCTGTGGTTCAAGAGCCCAAACCTAAACTCCAGGCCTGATAGAAGCAGAACTCTCTGTGGTTCAAGAGTCCAAACCTAAACTCCAGGCCTGATAGAAGCAGAACTCTCTGTGGTTCAAGAGTCCAAACCTAAACTCCAGGCCTGATAGAAGCAGAACTCTCTGTGGTTCAAGAGTCCAAACCTAAACTCCAGGCCTGATAGAAGCAGAACTCTCTGTGGTTCAAGAGTCCAAACCTAAACTCCAGGCCTGATAGAAGCAGAACTCTCTGTGGGTCAAGAGTCCAAACCTAAACTCCAGGCCTGATAGAAGCAGAACTCTCTGTGGTTCAAGAGTCCAAACCTAAACTCCAGGCCTGATAGAAGCAGAACTCTCTGTGGGTCAAGAGTCCAAACCTAAACTCCAGGCCTGATGGAAGCAGAACGCTCTGTGGTTCAAGAGTCCAAACCTAAACTCCAGGCCTGATAGAAGCAGAACTCTCTGTGGTTCAAGAGTCCAAACCTAAACTCCAGGCCTGATAGAAGCAGAACTCTCTGTGGTTCAAGAGTCCAAACCTAAACTCCAGGCCTGATAGAAGCAGAACTCTCTGTGGTTCAAGAGTCCAAACCTAAACTCCAGGCCTGATAGAAGCAGAACTCTCTGTGGTTCAAGAGTCCAAACCTAAACTCCAGGCCTGATAGAAGCAGAACTCTCTGTGGTTCAAGAGTCCAAACCTAAACTCCAGGCCTGATGGAAGCAGAACTCTCTGTGGTTCAAGAGCCCAAACCTAAACTCCAGGCCTGATAGAAGCAGAACTCTCTGTGGTTCAAGAGTCCAAACCTAAACTCCAGGCCTGATGGAAGCAGAACTCTCTGTGGTTCAAGAGTCCAAACCTAAACTCCAGGCCTGATAGAAGCAGAACTCTCTGTGGTTCAAGAGTCCAAACCTAAACTCCAGGCCTGATAGAAGCAGAACTCTCTGTGGTTCAAGAGTCCAAACCTAAACTCCAGGCCTGATAGAAGCAGAAGTCTCTGTGGTTCAAGAGTCCAAACCTAAACTCCAGGCCTGATAGAAGCAGAACTCTCTGTGGTTCAAGAGTCCAAACCTAAACTCCAGGCCTGATAGAAGCAGAAGTCTCTGTGGTTCAAGAGTCCAAACCTAAACTCCAGGCCTGATAGAAGCAGAACTCTCTGTGGTTCAAGAGTCCAAACCTAAACTCCAGGCCTGATGGAAGCAGAACTCTCTGTGGTTCAAGAGTCCAAACCTAAACTCCAGGCCTGATGGAAGCAGAACTCTCTGTGGTTCAAGAGTCCAAACCTAAACTCCAGACCTGATAGAAGCAGAACTCTCTGTGGTTCAAGAGTCCAAACCTAAACTCCAGGCCTGATAGAAGCAGAACTCTCTGTGGTTCAAGAGTCCAAACCTAAACTCCAGGCCTGATAGAAGCAGAACTCTCTGTGGTTCAAGAGTCCAAACCTAAACTCCAGGCCTGATAGAAGCAGAACTCTCTGTGGTTCAAGAGTCCAAACCTAAACTCCAGGCCTGATGGAAGCAGAACTCTCTGTGGTTCAAGAGTCCAAACCTAAACTCCAGGCCTGATAGAAGCAGAAGTCTCTGTGGTTCAAGAGTCCAAACCTAAACTCCAGGCCTGATAGAAGCAGAACTCTCTGTGGTTCAAGAGTCCAAACCTAAACTCCAGGCCTGATGGAAGCAGAACTCTCTGTGGTTCAAGAGTCCAAACCTAAACTCCAGGCCTGATAGAAGCAGAACTCTCTGTGGTTCAAGAGTCCAAACCTAAACTCCAGGCCTGATAGAAGCAGAACTCTCTGTGGTTCAAGAGTCCAAACCTAAACTCCAGGCCTGATAGAAGCAGAACTCTCTGTGGTTCAAGAGTCCAAACTTAAACTCCAGGCCTGATAGAAGCAGAATTCTCTGTGGTTCAAGAGTCCAAACCTAAACTCCAGGCCTGATAGAAGCAGAACTCTCTGTGGTTCAAGAGTCCAAACCTAAACTCCAGGCCTGATAGAAGCAGAACTCTCTGTGGTTCAAGAGTCCAAACCTAAACTCCAGGCCTAATAGAAGCAGAACTCTCTGTGGTTCAAGAGTCCAAACCTAAACTCCAGGCCTGATGGAAGCAGAACTCTCTGTGGTTCAAGAGTCCAAACCTAAACTCCAGGCCTGATAGAAGCAGAACTCTCTGTGGTTCAAGAGTCCAAACCTAAACTCCAGGCCTGATAGAAGCAGAACTCTCTGTGGTTCAAGAGTCCAAACCTAAACTCCAGGCCTGATAGAAGCAGAACTCTCTGTGGTCCGGGTGAATCGGTCACATCAGAAAACAGAACACAGAAGCAGACACACTTTTGGTTCACTGCAGGTGGATAATTTAAGTTTGGATTTTTCTTTCCTACAGGAGGACTCAAGTATACGTAATAATGTGTTTAATGCAGCTTTGGCACATACGTTTCTGATTTAGAGAGACTTAAAGCCACATGGCTCATTCACATACACTGCGCTGAAAAAACATCTGGGTGCTGATGCGTCGGCTTCTGTGGGACTAAAGGACACGACTCAGGGGAATATGAGTGTTCTCTCTGTGACAGAGGATGTGTTGCTGACCGTGAGTCTGTTCTGTGCTTCTGTCGCGTTGGAGATGGTTCATGTTAAACTTTTCAGAGATTATGTGTCTGCAGTAGCACAGACCGTATATACAGTATGAATAGGCCATATATATGAATAGGCCATATATATGAATAGGCCATATATATGAATAGGCCATATATATGAATAGGCCATATATATGAATGGATAGATATTCTCTGTAGCATTTCACTGATTTCACAAATGCAACACACTATAGTCTTTTATGCAGAGCACACAGGCTAAAAAAATGATCCGCAGTTTCCCTCATTTTAGAGTCAAAAGGGTTTTGTGGCTCCGGGTGTTTTCTTCTCTGTGGGAGACGGTCCAAACGGCTCTTTGAGTATTTAAGTTTGCCGACCCCTGGGTCAGATGCTGCCATAGACAGATACCATCGCAGAGGAGGTCACCACGTTGAAGGGTGTTGTCCGGTTCCCGCAGGCAGTAATACCGAACACACTTAAGTGTAAAATATGAGCACAGGAAAAATATGAGATATAGAAATGGAAATGTAGAAGGACCATGAGAAGGACTCTGGCAAACGTCTAAGCAACCACAGCTACGGGCCCAACACCAGATCCATGACCAACACGCTACTACTTCTGCTACTTCCTTAGCAGCAAAACACCGCAGTAATGCCGGCGCTGCTTTACTTCCGCTCTACTTCCATGTTTCTGTAGAACATCTTTGGGATGAATTAGAGCAGAGACTGAGAACCTGATCAACGAGACAGAAGTGGAGCAAAATTTGCTTTATTTCCTTACGAGATGCCACACCCAAAATAATGATTATTATATCTGTCAGGGGAGAGGGAGGAGTCAGGGGAGAGGGAGGAGGAGTCAGGGGAGAGGGAGGAGTCAGGGGAAAGGGAGGAGTCAGGGGAGAGGGAGGAGTCAGGGGAGAGGGAGGAGTCAGGGGAGAGGGAGGAGTCAGGAGAGAGGGAGGCGTCAGGGGAGAGGGAGGAGTCAGGGGAGAGGGAGGAGTCAGGGGAGAGGGAGGAGTCAGGGGAGAGGGAGGAGTCTGGGGCGAGGGAGGAGTCAGGGGAGAGGGAGGAGTCAGGGGAGAGGGAGGAGTCAGGGGACAGGGAGGAGTCAGGGAAGAGGGAGAAGTCTGGGGAGAGGAGGAGCTGGGACAGGGAGGAGCCAGGGAGAGGGAGGAGTCTGGGAGAGAGGAGGAGTCAGGGAGAGGGAGGAGTCAGGAGAGGGAGGAGTCTGGGAGAGGGAGGAGCTGTGGGGACAGGGAGGAGCCAGGGGACAGGTGGAGGAGTCAGGGAGAGGGAGGAGTCTGGGGAGGGGGAGGAGTCAGGGGAGAGGGAGGATTCTGGGGAGAGGGAGGAGTCAGGGGAGAGGGAGGAGTCTGGGGAGAGGGAGGAGTCAGGGGAGAGGGCGGAGTCAGGGGAGAGGGAGGAGTCAGGGGAGAGGGAGGAGGAGTCAGGGGAGAGGGAGGAGGAGTCAGGGGAGAGGGAGGAGGAGTCAGGGGAGATGGAGGAGGAGTCAGGGGAGAGGGAGGAGTCAGGGGAGAGGGAGGAGTCAGGGGAGAGGGAGGAGTCAGCGGAGAGGGAGGAGTCAGGGGAGAGGGAGGAGTCAGGGGAGAGGGAGGAGTCAGGGGAGAGGGAGGAGGAGTCAGGGGAGAGGGAGGAGGAGTCAGGGGAGAGGGAGGAGTCAGGAGAGATGGAGGAGGAGTCAGGGGAGAGGGAGGAGTCAGGGGAGAGGGAGGAGTCAGGGGAGAGGGAGGAGTCAGGGGAGAGGGAGGAGTCAGCGGAGAGGGAGGAGTCAGGGGAGAGGGAGGAGTCAGGGGAGAGGGAGGAGTCAGGTTAATCCAGTGTGTTCTGTTGCAGATCTTGGTGTGGCTGTGAGCTCTGTCCAGGGCCCAGGAATGGGCTCAGATTGTGTGTCTGTCTAGAACATCTTTGGGATGAATTAGAGCAGAGACTGAGAACCTGATCGGCACAGTGGCTGAGTGGCAACACTCAGGCCTCACAGCAAGAAGGTTGCGGGTTCGATCCCCGGGTCACCCGGGCCTTTCTGTGTGGAGTTTGCATGTTCCTCCCCGTGTCTGGATGGGTTTCCTAAAACATGTTGGACACCCAACATCTGTCCTGGGACTACAGATTAATGTGCACTGTCCCATAAATAAATGATCAAAGAGACAGAAGTGGAGCAAAATTTGCTTTATTTCCTTACGAGATGCCACACCCAAAATAATGATTATTATATCTGAAATCTGCATGGACTTTACAAGGAGCACA
>CM068349.1:47715699-47819887 GCA_034769755.1 Odontamblyopus lacepedii | reverse complement strand
AAGTTCAGTTTGTGATTCTGGTTCTTCAGAAAGTTCAGTTTGTGATTCTGGTTCTTCAGAAAGTTCAGTTTGTGATTCTGGTTCTTCAGAAAGTTCAGTTTGTGATTCTGGTTCTTCAGAAAGTTCAGTTTGTGATTCTGGTTCTTCAGAAAGTTCAGTTTGTGATTCTGGTTCTTCAGAAAGTTCAGTTTGTGATTCTTGTTCTACAGAAAGTTCAGTTTGTGATTCTGGTTCTTCAGAAAGTTCAGTTTGTGATTCTGGTTCTTCAGAAAGTTCAGTTTGTGATTCTGGTTCTTCAGAAAGTTCAGTTTGTGATTCTGGTTCTTCAGAAAGTTCAGTTTGTGATTCTGGTTCTTCAGAAAGTTCAGTTTGTGATTCTGGTTCTTCAGAAAGTTCAGTTTGTGATTCTGGTTCTTCAGAAAGTTCAGTTTGTGATTCTGGTTCTTCAGAAAGTTCAGTTTGTGATTCTGGTTCTGCAGAAAAGTTCAGTTTGTGATTCTGGTTCTTCAGAAAGTTCAGTTTGTGATTCTGGTTCTTCAGAAAGTTCAGTTTGTGATTCTGGTTCTTCAGAAAGTTCAGTTTGTGATTCTGGTTCTTCAGAAAGTTCAGTTTGTGATTCTGGTTCTTCAGAAAGTTCAGTTTGTGTGATTCTGGTTCTTCAGAAAGTTCAGTTTGTGATTCTGGTTCTTCAGAAAGTTCAGTTTGTGATTCTGGTTCTTCAGAAAGTTCAGTTTGTGATTCTGGTTCTTCAGAAAGTTCAGTTTGTGATTCTGGTTCTTCAGAAAGTTCAGTTTGTGATTCTGGTTCTTCAGAAAGTTCAGTTTGTGATTCTGGTTCTTCAGAAAGTTCAGTTTGTGATTCTGGTTCTTCCAGAAAGTTCAGTTTGTGATTCTGGTTCTTCAGAAAGTTCAGTTTGTGATTCTGGTTCTTCCAGAAAGTTCAGTTTGTGATTCTGGTTCTTCAGAAAGTTCAGTTTGTGATTCTGGTTCTACAGAAAGTTCAGTTTGTTTGTGATTCTGGTTCTTCAGAAAGTTCAGTTTGTGATTCTGGTTCTTCAGAAAGTTCAGTTTGTGATTCTGGTTCTTCAGAAAGTTCAGTTTGTGATTCTGGTTCTTCAGAAAGTTCAGTTTGTGATTCTGGTTCTTCAGAAAGTTCAGTTTGTGATTCTGGTTCTTCAGAAAGTTCAGTTTGTGATTCTGGTTCTTCAGAAAGTTCAGTTTGTGATTCTGGTTCTTCAGAAAGTTCAGTTTGTGATTCTGGTTCTTCAGAAAGTTCAGTTTGTGATTCTGGTTCTTCAGAAAGTTCAGTTTGTGATTCTGGTTCTTCAGAAAGTTCAGTTTGTGTGATTCTGGTTCTTCAGAAAGTTCAGTTTGTGATTCTGGTTCTTCAGAAAGTTCAGTTTGTGATTCTGGTTCTTCAGAAAGTTCAGTTTGTGATTCTGGTTCTTCAGAAAGTTCAGTTTGTGATTCTGGTTCTTCAGAAAGTTCAGTTTGTGATTCTGGTTCTTCAGAAAGTTCAGTTTGTGATTCTGGTTCTTCAGAAAGTTCAGTTTGTGATTCTGGTTCTTCCAGAAAGTTCAGTTTGTGATTCTGGTTCTTCCAGAAAGTTCAGTTTGTGATTCTGGTTCTTCAGAAAGTTCAGTTTGTGATTCTGGTTCTTCAGAAAGTTCAGTTTGTGATTCTGGTTCTTCAGAAAGTTCAGTTTGTGATTCTGGTTCTTCAGAAAGTTCAGTTTGTGATTCTGGTTCTTCAGAAAGTTCAGTTTGTGATTCTGGTTCTTCAGAAAGTTCAGTTTGTGATTCTGGTTCTTCAGAAAGTTCAGTTTGTGATTCTGGTTCTTCAGAAAGTTCAGTTTGTGATTCTGGTTCTTCAGAAAGTTCAGTTTGTGATTCTGGTTCTTCAGAAAGTTCAGTTTGTGATTCTGGTTCTTCAGAAAGTTCAGTTTGTGTGATTCTGGTTCTTCAGAAAGTTCAGTTTGTGATTCTGGTTCTTCAGAAAGTTCAGTTTGTGTGATTCTGGTTCTTCAGAAAGTTCAGTTTGTGTGATTCTGGTTCTTCAGAAAGTTCAGTTTGTGATTCTGGTTCTTCAGAAAGTTCAGTTTGTGATTCTGGTTCTTCAGAAAGTTCAGTTTGTGATTCTGGTTCTTCAGAAAGTTCAGTTTGTGATTCTGGTTCTTCAGATATTCTCAGTTTTATTTTGGTCGATGACGTCGTCCAGAACCTCAGAATGTGAAACAGCCTCAAAACAGAAGAAAATGATGTCAAACGTTTGGATTTGGTTTGTGCTGTTTTGTGCTGTGACAGTTTCAGAGTTTATTTCTAAAATTATTCATGATTATTTCTGCTCAGCTGACGGAGACAAACTCCACAAAACTAGAGAAGTGAAACGACCTGAGGCTGAGGAACGACCTGAGGCTGTGGAACGACCTGAGGCTGAGGAACGACCTGAGGCTGAGGAACGACCTGAGGCTGTGGAACGACCTGAGGCTGTGGAACGACCTGAGGCTGAGGAAAAGTCTGTGTTATTATAAAATCTGAACCAAAAGCAAAAGACTAAAGACTGAGACAGACTTTTCCACAGCCTCAGGTCGTTTCTCAGCCTCAGGTCGTTCCTCAGCCTCAGGTCGTTCCTCAGCCTCAGGTCGTTCCTCAGCCTCAGGTCGTTCCTCAGCCTCAGGTCGTTCCACAGCCTCAGGTCGTTCCTCAGCCTCAGGTCGTTCCACAGCCTCAGGTCGTTCCTCAGCCTCAGGTCGTTCCACAGCCTCAGGTCGTTCCACAGCCTCAGGTCGTTCCTCAGCCTCAGGTCGTTCCACAGCCTCAGGTCGTTCCACAGCCTCAGGTCGTTCCTCAGCCTCAGGTCGTTCCTCAGCCTCAGGTCGTTGACATAGTTTTTGTGTAGGTTTGCATTTGATGGGGCGACTTCAGGGATGTTTCAGTTACTCCCTATTTTTATTCTGTGATACCCCGTGATACCCTGTGATACCCCTCCACACCTCCACACCTCCACACCTCCACACCTCCTCCCTCCAGATTAGGCTCTGTAAGTGCTGGCCTCGATGAGCTTCATTTGGAGCTGTCCCAGTCTGTGGTTTGCTTCTGTGGCTTTGGTGACGTGTGTTTTGTGCCAGGGTGGACAGGGCGTCTCTGGCCACACTGGTGAAGGACGAGGACCTGGCTCAGGTGGAGATGAGCGACTACCAGGCCTGGTTTGGCCTGAGGAGGACGGACACCAGATGGAACTGGGTCACTGGAACTACTGTCGTGGACATGAGCAACGCGTCTCTGGTTTCTACAACTCCAGTGTACGGCGGCGGATCGGGCGAGTCGGACCCGGACTCGTGGTGGGACGCGTGGTGGAAAACTCGTGTGTTTCATGAAGATGCGCCGCCAGAGACCGGAGAAGACTGTGGAAAACTGGTGTACTCAAGATTTAAGTATGAATCAGACTTTATATTTTTAAAGCTCCTCTTCCTCCCCACACTGTCCTCCTCTGCACCTCTCACTCCTCTGCACCTCTCACTCCTCTGCACCTCTCACTCCTCTGCACCTCTCACTCTTCTTCACCTCTCACTCCTCTGCACTTCTCACTCCTCTTCACCTCTCACTCTTCTGCACCTCTCACTCCTCTGCACTTCTCACTCCTCTGCACCTCTCACTCCTCTGCACCTCTCACTCCTCTTCACCTCTCACTCCTCTGCACTTCTCACTCCTCTTCACCTCTCACTCCTCTGCACCTCTCACTCTTCTGCACCTCTCACTCCTCTGCACCTCTCACTCCTCTGCACCTCTCACTCTTCTGCACCTCTCACTCTTCTGCACCTCTCACTCCTCTGCACCTCTCACTCCTCTGCACCTCTCACTCCTCTGCACCTCTCACTCCTCTGCACCTCTCACTCCTCTGCACCTCTCACTCCTCTGCACCTCTCACTCCTCTGCACTTCTCACTCCTCTGCACCTCTCACTCCTCTGCACCTCTCACTCCTCTGCACTTCTCACTCCTCTGCACCTCTCACTCCTCTGCACCTCTCACTCCTCTGCACCTCTCACTCCTCTGCACCTCTCACTCCTCTTCACCTCTCACTCCTCTGCACCTCTCACTCCTCTTCACCTCTCACTCCTCCGCACCTCTCACTCCTCTGCACCTCTCACTCCTCTGCACCTCTCACTCCTCTGCACCTCTCACTCCTCCGCACCTCTCACTCCTCTGCACCTCTCTCTCTTCACCTCTCACTCCTCTTCACCTCTCACTCCTCTGCACCTCTCACTCCTCTTCACCTCTCACTCCTCTTCACCTCTCACTCCTCCGCACCTCTCACTCCTCTGCACCTCTCACTCCTCTGCACCTCTCACTCCTCCGCACCTCTCACTCCTCTGCACCTCTCTCTCTTCACCTCTCACTCCTCTTCACCTCTCACTCCTCTGCACCTCTCACTCCTCCGCACCTCTCACTCCTCTGCACCTCTCTCTCTTCACCTCTCACTCCTCTTCACCTCTCACTCCTCTGCACTTCTCACTCCTCTTCACCTCTCACTCCTCCGCACCTCTCACTCCTCTGCACCTCTCACTCCTCTGCACCTCTCACTCCTCTGCACTTCTCACTCCTCCGCACCTCTCACTCCTCTGCACCTCTCACTCTGCACCTCTCTCTCTTCACCTCTCACTCCTCTTCACCTCTCACTCCTCTGCACTTCTCACTCCTCTGCACCTCTCTCTCTTCACCTCTCACTCCTCTGCACTTCTCACTCCTCTTCACCTCTCACTCCTCCGCACCTCTCACTCCTCTGCACCTCTCACTCCTCTGCACCTCTCACTCCTCTGCACTTCTCACTCCTCCGCACCTCTCACTCCTCTGCACCTCTCACTCCTCTGCACCTCTCTCTCTTCACCTCTCACTCCTCTTCACCTCTCACTCCTCTGCACTTCTCACTCCTCTGCACCTCTCTCTCTTCACCTCTCACTCCTCTGCACTTCTCACTCCTCTTCACCTCTCACTCCTCTGCACCTCTCACTCCTCTGCACCTCTCACTCCTCTGCACCTCTCTCTCTTCACCTCTCACTCCTCTGCACCTCTCACTCCTCTGCACCTCTCACTCCTCTGCACCTCTCACTCCTCTGCACCTCTCACTCCTCTGCACCTCTCACTCCTCTGCACCTCTCTCTCTTCACCTCTCACTCCTCTGCACCTCTCACTCCTCTGCACCTCTCACTCCTCTGCACCTCTCACTCCTCTGCACTTCTCTCTCTTCACCTCTCACTCCTCTGCACCTCTCACTCCTCTGCACCTCTCACTCCTCTTCACCTCTCACTCCTCTGCACCTCTCACTCCTCTGCACCTCTCACTCCTCTTCACCTCTCACTCCTCTGCACTTCTCACTCCTCTGCACCTCTCACTCCTCTGCACCTCTCACTCCTCTGCACCTCTCACTCCTCTGCACCTCTCACTCCTCTGCACCTCTCTCTCTTCACCTCTCTCTCTTCACCTCTCACTCCTCTTCACCTCTCACTCCTCTGCACCTCTCACTCCTCTGCACCTCTCACTCCTCTGCACCTCTCTCTCTTCACCTCTCACTCCTCTTCACCTCTCACTCCTCTGCACCTCTCACTCCTCTGCACCTCTCACTCCTCTGCACTTCTCACTCCTCTGCACCTCTCACTCCTCTGCACCTCTCACTCCTCTGCACCTCTCTCTCTTCACCTCTCACTCCTCTGCACCTCTCACTCCTCTGCACCTCTCACTCCTCTGCACCTCTCACTCCTCTTGCACCTCTCTCTCTTCACCTCTCACTCCTCTGCACCTCTCACTCCTCTGCACCTCTCACTCCTCTGCACCTCTCACTCCTCTGCACTTCTCACTCCTCTGCACCTCTCACTCCTCTGCACCTCTCACTCCTCTGCACCTCTCTCTCTTCACCTCTCACTCCTCTTCACCTCTCACTCCTCTGCACTTCTCACTCCTCTGCACCTCTCACTCCTCTGCACCTCTCACTCCTCTGCACCTCTCACTCCTCTGCACCTCTCACTCCTCTGCACCTCTCACTCCTCTGCACCTCTCACTCCTCTGCACTTCTCACTCCTCTTCACCTCTCACTCCTCTGCACCTCTCACTCCTCTGCACCTCTCACTCCTCTGCACCTCTCTCTCTTCACCTCTCTCTCTTCACCTCTCACTCCTCTTCACCTCTCACTCCTCTGCACCTCTCACTCCTCTGCACCTCTCACTCCTCTGCACCTCTCACTCCTCTGCACCTCTCTCTCTTCACCTCTCACTCCTCTTCACCTCTCACTCCTCTGCACTTCTCACTCCTCTGCACCTCTCACTCCTCTGCACCTCTCACTCCTCTGCACCTCTCACTCCTCTGCACCTCTCTCTCCTCTGCACCTCTCACTCCTCTGCACCTCTCTCTCTTCACCTCTCACTCCTCTTCACCTCTCACTCCTCTGCACTTCTCACTCCTCTGCACCTCTCACTCCTCTGCACCTCTCACTCCTCTTCACCTCTCACTCCTCTGCACCTCTCTCCTCTTCACCTCTCACTCCTCTGCACTTCTCACTCCTCTGCACCTCTCACTCCTCTGCACCTCTCACTCCTCTTCACCTCTCACTCCTCTGCACCTCTCACTCCTCTTCACCTCTCACTCCTCTGCACTTCTCACTCCTCTTCACCTCTCACTCCTCTGCACTTCTCACTCCTCTGCACCTCTCACTCCTCTGCACCTCTCACTCCTCTTCACCTCTCACTCCTCTGCACCTCTCACTCCTCTTCACCTCTCACTCCTCTGCACTTCTCACTCCTCTGCACCTCTCACTCCTCTGCACCTCTCACTCCTCTTCACCTCTCACTCCTCTGCACCTCTCACTCCTCTTCACCTCTCACTCCTCTGCACTTCTCACTCCTCTTCACCTCTCCTCCTCTGCACTTCTCACTCCTCTGCACCTCTCACTCCTCTGCACCTCTCACTCCTCTTCACCTCTCACTCCTCTGCACCTCTCACTCCTCTTCACCTCTCACTCCTCTGCACTTCTCACTCCTCTGCACCTCTCACTCCTCTGCACCTCTCTCTCTTCACCTCTCACTCCTCTGCACCTCTCACTCCTCTTCACCTCTCACTCCTCTGCACCTCTCACTCCTCTGCACCTCTCACTCCTCTGCACTTCTCACTCCTCTGCACCTCTCACTCTGCACCTCTCACTCCTCTGCACCTCTCACTCCTCTGCACCTCTTACTCCTCTGCACCTCTCACTCCTCTGCACCTCTCTCTCCTCTGCACCTCTCTCTCTTCACCTCTCACTCCTCTGCACCTCTCACTCCTCTTCACCTCTCACTCCTCTGCACTTCTCACTCCTCTGCACCTCTCACTCCTCTGCACCTCTCACTCCTCTGCACCTCTCACTCCTCTGCACCTCTCACTCCTCTGCACCTCTCACTCCTCTGCACCTCTCACTCCTCTGCACCTCTCACTCCTCTTCACCTCTCACTCCTCTGCACCTCTCTCTCTTCACCTCTCACTCCTCTGCACCTCTCACTCCTCTTCACCTCTCACTCCTCTGCACCTCTCTCTCTTCACCTCTCACTCCTCTGCACCTCTCTCTCCTCTGCACCTCTCTCTCTTCACCTCTCACTCCTCTGCACCTCTCACTCCTCTTCACCTCTCACTCCTCTGCACTTCTCACTCCTCTGCACCTCTCACTCCTCTGCACCTCTCACTCCTCTGCACCTCTCACTCCTCTGCACTTCTCACTCCTCTGCACCTCTCACTCTTCACCTCTCACTCCTCTTCACCTCTCACTCCTCTGCACTTCTCACTCCTCTGCACCTCTCTCTCTTCACCTCTCACTCCTCTTCACCTCTCACTCCTCTGCACCTCTCTCTCTTCACCTCTCACTCCTCTGCACCTCTCTCTCCTCTGCACCTCTCTCTCTTCACCTCTCACTCCTCTGCACCTCTCACTCCTCTTCACCTCTCACTCCTCTGCACCTCTCACTCTTCTGCACCTCTCACTCCTCTGCACCTCTCACTCCTCTGCACCTCTCACTCCTCTGCACTTCTCACTCCTCTGCACCTCTCACTCTTCACCTCTCACTCCTCTTCACCTCTCACTCCTCTGCACTTCTCACTCCTCTGCACCTCTCTCTCTTCACCTCTCACTCCTCTTCACCTCTCACTCCTCTGCACTTCTCACTCCTCTGCACCTCTCACTCCTCTGCACCTCTCACTCCTCTTCACCTCTCACTCTTCTGCACCTCTCACTCCTCTGCACCTCTCTCTCCTCTGCACCTCTCACTCCTCTGCCTCTCCTCCTCTTCACCTCTCACTCCTCTGCACCTCTCACTCCTCTGCACCTCTCACTCCTCTGCACCTCTCTCTCCTCTGCTACTCTCACTCCTCTGCACCTCTCACTCCTCTGCACCTCTCACTCCTCTGCACTTCTCACTCCTCTGCCTCTCACTCCTCTGCACCTCTCACTCCTCTGCACCTCTCACTCCTCTGCACCTCTCACTCCCTCTGCACCTCTCTCCTCTGCACCTCTCTCTCTTCACCTCTCCTCCTCTTCACCTCTCACTCCTCTTCACCTCTCACTCCTCTGCACCTCTCACTTCTCTGCACCTCTCACTCCTCTGCACCTCTCTCTCTTCACCTCTCACTCCTCTGCACCTCTCACTCCTCTGCACCTCTCTCTCTTCACCTCTCACTCCTCTTCACCTCTCACTCCTCTGCACCTCTCACTCCTCTGCACCTCTCTCTCTTCACCTCTCACTCCTCTTCACCTCTCACTCCTCTGCACCTCTCACTCCTCTGCACCTCTCACTCCTCTGCACCTCTCACTCCTCTGCACCTCTCTCTCTTCACCTCTCACTCCTCTGCACCTCTCACTCCTCTGCACCTCTCACTCCTCTGCACCTCTCAGTTCTCTGCACCTCTCACTCCTCTGCACCTCTCACTCCTCTGCACCTCTCACTCCTCTGCACCTCTCACTCCTATGTACCTCTCTCTCTTCACCTCTCACTCCTCTGCACCTCTCACTCCTCTGCACCTCTCACTCCTATGTACCTCTCTCTCTTCACCTCTCACTCCTCTGCACCTCTCACTCCTCTGCACCTCTCTCTCCTCTGCACCTCTCTCTCTTCACCTCTCACTCCTCTGCACCTCTCACTCCTCTTCACCTCTCACTCCTCTGCACTTCTCACTCCTCTGCACCTCTCACTCCTCTGCACCTCTCACTCCTCTGCACCTCTCACTCCTCTGCACTTCTCACTCCTCTGCACCTCTCACTCTTCACCTCTCACTCCTCTTCACCTCTCACTCCTCTGCACTTCTCACTCCTCTGCACCTCTCTCTCTTCACCTCTCACTCCTCTTCACCTCTCACTCCTCTGCACCTCTCTCTCTTCACCTCTCTCTCCTCTGCACCTCTCTCTCTTCACCTCTCAGTCCTCTGCACCTCTCACTCCTCTTCACCTCTCACTCCTCTGCACCTCTCACTCTTCTGCACCTCTCACTCCTCTGCACCTCTCACTCCTCTGCACCTCTCACTCCTCTGCACTTCTCACTCCTCTGCACCTCTCACTCTTCACCTCTCACTCCTCTTCACCTCTCACTCCTCTGCACATCTCACTCCTCTGCACCTCTCACTCCTCTGCACTTCTCACTCCTCTGCACCTCTCACTCCTCTGCACCTCTCACTCCTCTTCACCTCTCACTCTTCTGCACCTCTCACTCCTCTGCACCTCTCTCTCCTCTGCACCTCTCACTCCTCTGCACCTCTCACTCCTCTTCACCTCTCACTCCTCTGCACCTCTCACTCCTCTGCACCTCTCACTCCTCTGCACCTCTCTCTCCTCTGCACCTCTCACTCCTCTGCACCTCTCACTCCTCTGCACCTCTCACTCCTCTTCACCTCTCACTCCTCTGCACCTCTCACTCCTCTGCACCTCTCACTCCTCTGCACCTCTCACTCCTCTGCACCTCTCACTCCTCTGCACCTCTCTCTCCTCTGCACCTCTCTCTCTTCACCTCTCACTCCTCTTCACCTCTCACTCCTCTTCACCTCTCACTCCTCTGCACCTCTCACTCCTCTGCACCTCTCACTCCTCTGCACCTCTCTCTCTTCACCTCTCACTCCTCTGCACCTCTCACTCCTCTGCACCTCTCTCTCTTCACCTCTCACTCCTCTTCACCTCTCACTCCTCTGCACCTCTCACTCCTCTGCACCTCTCTCTCTTCACCTCTCACTCCTCTTCACCTCTCACTCCTCTGCACCTCTCACTCCTCTGCACCTCTCACTCCTCTGCACCTCTCACTCCTCTGCACCTCTCTCTCTTCACCTCTCACTCCTCTGCACCTCTCACTCCTCTGCACCTCTCACTCCTCTGCACCTCTCAGTCCTCTGCACCTCTCACTCCTCTGCACCTCTCACTCCTCTGCACCTCTCACTCCTCTGCACCTCTCACTCCTCTGCACCTCTCACTCCTCTGCACCTCTCACTCCTCTGCACCTCTCACTCCGCAGCACCTCTCACTCCTCTGCACCTCTCACTCCTCTGCACCTCTCACTCCTCTGCACCTCTCACCCTTCACCTCTCACTCCGCAGCACCTCTCACTCCTCTGCACCTCTCACTCCTCTGCACCTCTCACTCCTCTGCACTTCTCACTCCTCTGCACCTCTCACTCTTCACCTCTCACTCCTCTTCACCTCTCACTCCTCTGCACTTCTCACTCCTCTGCACCTCTCTCTCTTCACCTCTCACTCCTCTTCACCTCTCACTCCTCTGCACTTCTCACTCCTCTGCACCTCTCACTCCTCTGCACCTCTCACTCCTCTTCACCTCTCACTCTTCTGCACCTCTCACTCCTCTGCACCTCTCTCTCCTCTGCACCTCTCACTCCTCTGCACCTCTCACTCCTCTTCACCTCTCACTCCTCTGCACCTCTCACTCCTCTGCACCTCTCACTCCTCTGCACCTCTCTCTCCTCTGCACCTCTCACTCCTCTGCACCTCTCACTCCTCTGCACCTCTCACTCCTCTGCACTTCTCACTCCTCTGCACCTCTCACTCCTCTGCACCTCTCACTCCTCTGCACCTCTCACTCCTCTGCACCTCTCACTCCTCTGCACCTCTCACTCCTCTGCACCTCTCACTCCTCTGCACCTCTCACTCCTCTGCACTTCTCACTCCTCTGCACCTCTCACTCCTCTGCACCTCTCACTCCTCTGCACCTCTCACTCCTCTGCACCTCTCACTCCTCTGCACCTCTCTCTCCTCTGCACCTCTCACTCCTCTGCACCTCTCTCTCCTCTGCACCTCTCACTCCTCTGCACCTCTCACTCCTCTGCACCTCTCACTCCTCTGCACCTCTCACTCCTCTGCACCTCTCACTCCTCTGCCTCTCACTCCTCTGCACCTCTCACTCCTCTGCACCTCTCACCCTCTGCACCTCTCTCTCCTCTGCACCTCTCACTCCTCTGCACCTCTCTCTCCTCTGCACCTCTCACTCCTCTGCACCTCTCACTCCTCTGCACCTCTCACTCCTCTGCCTCTCTCTCCTCTGCACCTCTCACTCGTCTGCACCTCTCTCTCCTCTGCACTTCTCTCTCCTCTGCACCTCTCACTCCTCTGCACCTCTCACTCCTCTGCACCTCTCACTCCTCTGCACCTCTCACTCCTCTGCACCTCTCACTCCTCAGCACCTCTCTCTCATCTGCACCTCTCACTCCTCTGCACCTCTCACTCCTCTGCACCTCTCTCTCCTCTGCACCTCTCACTCCTCTGCACCTCTCACTCCTCTGCACCTCTCACTCCTCTGCACCTCTCACTCCTCTGCACCTCTCTCTCTTCACCTCTCACTCCTCTTCACCTCTCACTCCTCTGCACCTCTCACTCCTCTGCACCTCTCTCTCTTCACCTCTCACTCCTCTTCACCTCTCACTCCTCTGCACCTCTCACTCCTCTGCACCTCTCACTCCTCTGCACCTCTCACTCCTCTGCACCTCTCTCTCTTCACCTCTCACTCCTCTGCACCTCTCACTCCTCTGCACCTCTCACTCCTCTGCACCTCTCAGTCCTCTGCACCTCTCACTCCTCTGCACCTCTCACTCCGCAGCACCTCTCACTCCTCTGCACCTCTCACTCCTCTGCACCTCTCACTCCTCTGCACCTCTCACTCCTCTGCACCTCTCACTCCGCAGCACCTCTCACTCCTCTGCACCTCTCACTCCTCTGCACCTCTCACTCCTCTGCACCTCTCACCCTTCACCTCTCACTCCGCAGCACCTCTCACTCCTCTGCACCTCTCACTCCTCTGCACCTCTCACTCCTCTGCACTTCTCACTCCTCTGCACCTCTCACTCTTCACCTCTCACTCCTCTTCACCTCTCACTCCTCTGCACTTCTCACTCCTCTGCACCTCTCTCTCTTCACCTCTCACTCCTCTTCACCTCTCACTCCTCTGCACTTCTCACTCCTCTGCACCTCTCACTCCTCTGCACCTCTCACTCCTCTTCACCTCTCACTCTTCTGCACCTCTCACTCCTCTGCACCTCTCTCTCCTCTGCACCTCTCACTCCTCTGCACCTCTCCTCCTCTTCACCTCTCACTCCTCTGCACCTCTCACTCCTCTGCACCTCTCCTCCTCTGCACCTCTCTCTCCTCTGCACCTCTCACTCCTCTGCACCTCTCACTCCTCTGCACCTCTCACTCCTCTGCCTCTCACTCCTCTGCACCTCTCACTCCTCTGCACTTCTCACTCCTCTGCACTTCTCACTCCTCTGCACCTCTCACTCCTCTGCACCTCTCACTCCTCTGCACCTCTCACTCCTCTGCACCTCTCACTCCTCTGCACCTCTCTCTCCTCTGCACCTCTCACTCCTCTGCACCTCTCACTCCTCTGCACCTCTCACTCCTCTGCACCTCTCACTCCTCTGCACTTCTCACTCCTCTGCACTTCTCACTCCTCTGCACCTCTCACTCCTCTGCACCTCTCACTCCTCTGCACCTCTCACTCCTCTGCACCTCTCACTCCTCTGCACCTCTCTCCTCTGCACCTCTCACTCCTCTGCACCTCTCACTCCTCTGCACCTCTCACTCCTCTGCACTTCTCACTCCTCTGCACCTCTCACTCCTCTGCACCTCTCACTCCTCTGCACCTCTCACTCCTCTGCACCTCTCACTCCTCTGCACCTCTCACTCCTCTGCACCTCTCTCGTCTGCACCTCTCACTCCTCTGCACCTCTCTCTCCTCTGCACCTCTCACTCCTCTGCACCTCTCACTCCTCTGCACCTCTCACTCCTCTGCACTTCTCTCTGCTCTGCACCTCTCACTCCTCTGCACCTCTCACTCCTCTGCACCTCTCACTCCTCTGCACCTCTCACTCCTCTGCACCTCTCTCTCTCTGCACCTCTCACTACTCCGCACCTCACATCTCTCTGCACCTCTCACTCCTCTGCACCTCTCACTCCTCTGCACCTCTCACTTCTCTGCACCTCTCACTCCTCTGCACCTCTCACTCCTCTGCACCTCTCACTCCTCTGCACCTCTCTCTCCTCTGCACCTCTCACTCCTCTGCACCTCTCACTCCTCTGCACCTCTCACTCCTCTGCACCTCTCTCTCCTCTGCACCTCTCACTCCTCTGCACCTCTCACTCCTCTGCACCTCTCACTCCTCTGCACCTCTCACTCCTCTGCACCTCTCACTCCTCTGCACCTCTCACTCCTCTGCACCTCTCACTCCTCTGCACCTCTCACTCCTCTGCACCTCTCTCTCCTCTGCACCTCTCACTCCTCTGCACCTCTCTCTCCTCTGCACCTCTCACTCCTCTGCACCTCTCACTCCTCTGCACCTCTCACTCCTCTGCACCTCTCACTCCTCTGCACCTCTCACTCCTCTGCACCTCTCACTCCTCTGCACCTCTCTCTCCTCTGCACCTCTCACTCCTCTGCACCTCTCACTCCTCTGCACCTCTCACTCCTCTGCACCTCTCACTCCTCTGCACCTCTCACTCCTCTGCACCTCTCTCTCTCTCTGCACCTCTCACTCCTCTGCACCTCTCACTCCTCTGCACCTCTCACTCCTCTGCACCTCTCACTCCTCTGCACCTCTCTCTCCTCTGCACCTCTCACTCCTCTGCACCTCTCACTCCTCTGCACCTCTCACTCCTCTGCACCTCTCACTCCTCTGCACCTCTCACTCCTCTGCACCTCTCACTCCTCTGCACCTCTCACTCCTCTGCACCTCTCACTCCTCTGCACCTCTCTCTCCTCTGCACCTCTCACTCCTCTGCACCTCTCTCTCCTCTGCACCTCTCACTCCTCTGCACCTCTCACTCCTCTGCACCTCTCACTCCTCTGCACCTCTCACTCCTCTGCACCTCTCACTCCTCTGCACCTCTCTCTCCTCTGCACCTCTCACTCCTCTGCACCTCTCACTCCTCTGCACCTCTCACTCCTCTGCACCTCTCACTCCTCTGCACCTCTCACTCCTCTGCACCTCTCTCTCCTCTGCACCTCTCACTCCTCTGCACCTCTCACTCCTCTGCCTCTCACTCCTCTGCACCTCACACTCCTCTCCACCTCCCCCTCCTCTCCACCTCTCTCTACTCTTCACCTCTCACTCCTCTTCACCTCTCTCTCCTCTTCACCTCTCACTCCTCTGCACCTCTCACTCCTCTGCACCTCTCACTCCTCTGCACCTCTCACTCCTCTGCACCTCTCACTCCTCTGCACCTCTCACTCCTCTGCACCTCTCACTCCTCTGCACCTCTCACTCCTCTGCACCTCTCACTCCTCTGCACCTCTCACTCCTCTGCACCTCTCACTCCTCTGCACCTCTCAGTCCTCTGCACCTCTCACTCCTCTGCACCTCTCACTCCGCAGCACCTCACTCCTCTGCACCTCTCCTCCTCTGCACCTCTCACTCCTCTGCACCTCTCACTCCTCTGCACCTCTCACTCCTCTGCACCTCTCACTCCTCTGCACCTCTCCCGCTTCTCCTCTCACTCCTCTGCACCTCTCACTCCTCTGCACCTCTCACTCCTCTGCACCTCTCACTCCTCTGCACTTCTCACTCCTCTGCACCTCTCACTCTTCACCTCTCACTCCTCTTCACCTCTCACTCCTCTGCACTTCTCACTCCTCTGCACCTCTCTCTCTTCACCTCTCACTCCTCTTCACCTCTCACTCCTCTGCACCTCTCACTCCTCTGCACCTCTCACTCCTCTGCACCTCTCACTCCTCTTCACCTCTCACTCCTCTGCACCTCTCACTCCTCTGCACCTCTCTCTCCTCTGCACCTCTCACTCCTCTGCACCTCTCACTCCTCTGCACCTCTCACTCCTCTGCACCTCTCACTCCTCTGCACATCTCACTCCTCTGCACCTCTCTCCTCTGCACCTCTCACTCCTCTGCACCTCTCACTCCTCTGCACCTCTCACTCCTCTGCACCTCTCACTCCTCTGCACCTCTCACTCCTCTGCACCTCTCACTCCTCTGCACTTCTCACTCCTCTGCACCTCTCTCCTCTGCACCTCTCACTCCTCTGCACCTCTCACTCCTCTGCACCTCTCACTCCTCTGCACCTCTCACTCCTCTGCACCTCTCACTCCTCTGCACCTCTCACTCCTCTGCACCTCTCACTCCTCTGCACCTCTCACTCCTCTGCACTTCTCACTCCTCTGCACCTCTCTCCTCCTCTGCACCTCTCACTCCTCTGCACCTCTCACTCCTCTGCACCTCTCACTCAGCACCACAAACACCTCTGCACCTCTCACTCCTCTGCACCTCTCACTCCTCTGCACCTCTCACTCCTCTGCACCTCTCACTCCTCTGCACCTCTCACTCCTCTGCACCTCTCACTCCTCTGCACCTCTCACACCTCTGCACCTCTCACTCCTCTGCACCTCACACTCTGCACCTCTCACTCCTCTGCACCTCTCACTCCTCTGCACCTCTCACTCCTCTGCACCTCTCTCTCCTCTGCACCTCTCACTCCTCTGCACCTCTCCTCCTCTGCACCTCTCACTCCTCTGCACCTCTCACTCCTCTGCACCTCTCACTCCTCTGCACCTCTCTCACTCCTCTGCACCTCTCACTCCTCTGCACCTCTCACTCCTCTGCACCTCTCACTCCTCTGCACCTCTCACTCCTCTGCACCTCTCCCTCCTCTGCACCTCTCACTCCTCTGCACCTCTCACTCCTCTGCACCTCTCACTCCTCTGCACCTCTCACTCCTCTGCACCTCTCACTCCTCTGCACCTCTCACTCCTCTGCACCTCTCACTCCTCTGCACCTCTCACTCCTCTGCACCTCTCACTCCTCTGCACCTCTCAAACCTCTGCACCTCTCACTCCTCTGCACATCTCTCCTCTGCACCTCTCACTCCTCTGCACCTCTCCTCCTCTGCACCTCTCACTCCTCTGCACCTCTCACTCCTCTGCACCTCTCACTCCTCTGCACCTCTCACTCCTCTGCACCTATCACTCATCTGCACGTATCACTCATTTGTACCGTTCCTTGATTTGATCCTTTCTCTCCTCTGATCCTCTCTCTCCTCTGCACCTCTCACTCCTCTGCACCTCTCACTCCTCTGCACCTCTCACTCCTCTGCACCTCTCACTCCTCTGCACCTCTCACTCCTCTGCACCTCTCACTCCTCTGCACCTCTCACTCCTCTGCACCTCTCACTCCTCTGCACCTCTCACTCCTCTGCACCTCTCACTCCTCTGCACCTCTCACTCCTCTGCACCTCTCACTCCTCTGCACCTCTCACTCCTCGGCACCTCTCACCTCTCCTCTGCACCTCACTCTCTCCTCTGCACCTCTCACTCCTCTGCACCTCTCACTCCTCTGCACCTCTCACTCCTCTGCACCTCTCACTCCTCTGCACCTCTCACTCCTCTGCACCTCTCACTCCTCTGCACCTCTCACTCCTCTGCACCTCTCACTCCTCTGCACCTCTCACTCCTCTGCACCTCTCACTCCTCTGCACCTCTCTCTCCTCTGCACCTCTCACTCCTCTGCACCTCTCACTCCTCTGCACCTCTCACTCCTCTGCACCTCTCACTCCTCTGCACCTCTCACTCCTCTGCACCTCTCACTCCTCTGCACCTCTCTCTCTCCAGGGCACGGGCCGACACATGTGGGAAGAAGCTGTTCGTTTTCTGTCAGGACTTGATTTGGCCCGTTTCCCGTTTCATCCCTCAGACGATGTCGTGGACTGACGGACAGCGATACTGCAACGAGCATCATTACGGATACTTGTGGTATCTCACAGGCGCCGCACAACAGGACCAAAACTTCCCCGTGTGGATCCACTCAGACTTCAGGAACCAAGGTGAGAGGAGGAGTCAGGGGAGAGGGAGGAGGAGTCAGGGGAGAGGGAGGAGTCAGGGGAGAAGGAGGAGTCAGGGGAGAGGGAGGAGGAGTCAGGGGAGAGGGGGGAGGAGTCAGGGGAGAGGGAGGAGGAGTTAGGGGAGAGGGAGGAGGAGTCAGGGGAGAGGGAGGAGTCAGGGGAGAGGGAGGAGGAGTCAGGGGAGAGGGAGGAGTCAGGGGAGAGGAGGGAGGAGTCTGGGGAGAGGGAGGAGTCAGGGGAGAGGGAGGAGTCAGGGGAGAGGGAGGAGTCAGGGGAGATGTGGGAGGAGTCAGGGGAGTGGGAGGAGGAGTCAGGGAGAGGAGGGAGTCAGGGGAGAAGGAGGAGTCAGGGGAGAGGGAGGAGGAGTCAGGGGAGAGGGGGGAGGAGTCAGGGGAGAGGGAGGAGTCAGGGGAGAGGGAGGAGTCAGGGGGGAAGAGGGAGGAGTCTGGGGAGAGGAAGGAGGAGTCTGGGGAGAGGGAGGAGTCAGGGGAGAGGGAGGAGTCAGGGGAGAGGGAGGAGTCAGGGGAGAGGGAAAAGGAGTCTGGGGAGAGGGAGGGTTCAGGGGAGAGGGAGGAGTCAGTGGAGAGGAGGGAGGAGTCAGTGGAGATGGAGGAGTCAGGGGAGAGGGAGGAGGAGTCAGGGGAGAGGGAGGAGGAGTCAGGGGAGAGGGAGGAGGAGTCAGGGGAGAGGGAGGAGTCAGGGGAGAAGGAGGAGTCAGTGGAGAGGGAGGAGGAGTCAGGGGAGAGGGGGGAGGAGTCAGTGGAGAGGGAGGAGTTAGGGGAGATTGAGGAGTCAGGGGAGAGGGAGGAGGAGTCAGGGGAGAGGGAGGAGTCAGGGGAGAGGGAGGAGGAGTCAGGGGAGAGGGAGGAGTCAGGGGAGAGGAGGGAGGAGTCTGGGGAGAGGAGGGAGGAGTCAGTGGAGATGGAGGAGTCAGGGGAGAGGGAGGAGTCAGGGGAGAGGGAGGAGGAGTCAAGGGAGAGGGAGGAGGAGTCAGGGGAGAGGGAGGAGTCAGGGGAGAGGGAGGAGGAGTCAGGGGAGAGGGGGGAGGAGTCAGTGGAGGGGGAGGAGTCAGTGGAGAGGGAGGAGTCAGGGGGGAAGAGGGAGGAGTCAGGGGGGAAGAGGGAGGAGTCTGGGGAGAGAGAGGAGGAGTCTGGGGAGAGGGAGGAGTCAGGGGAGAGGGAGGAGTCAGGGGAGAGGGAGGAGGAGTCAGGGAAAGAGGGAGGAGTCAGGGGAGAGGGAGGAGTCAGGGGAGAGGGAGGAGGAGTCAGGGGAGAGGGAGGAGTCAGGGGAGAGGAGGGAGGACTCTGGGGAGAGGAGGGAGGAGTCAGTGGAGATGGAGGAGTCAGGGGAGAGGGAGGAATCAGGGGAGAGGGAGGAGTCAGGGGGGAGAGGGAGGAGTCGGGGGGAAGAGGGAGGAGTCAGGGGAGAGGGGGGAGGAGTCAGGGGAGAGGGAGGAGTCAGGGGGAGAGGGAGGAGTCAGGGGGGAAGAGGGAGGAGTCAGGGGAGAGGGGGGAGGAGTCAGGGGAGACCGGGGAGGAGTCAGGGGAGAGGGAGGAGTCAGGGGGTCAGGGTCAGACTCATGTGGTTGGTGTTGACTCTCCCCCTTTGGCCGTTATCGGCTGCAGGAAATTTAGTTTTGTGACTGTGGTGATGAACACCAGAAGAAAAGCAAAAGGTGACGATCGTAAATACAAATAGACAAAGAAATAAAGAAAATGTGTCATGAAGCAAAAGAGGCTAAATGAACAATGTGAAGAAACTGAAAAAATAAAAATAACAGACAACAAATATGTGCACAGCAAAATCAATGACATCGCAAATAAGAAACCGTCTCCTGAGCAGCTGCGGAAAATCAAAAGACGGAAGCGTTCGGATGAACAGAGCCACATCAAAGAGACGGGCAGAACACACTGAAGACTTAGATAGAGGAGACCGACAGGAGATCACCAGACCAGTGGAGGGGCCACGATTTTAGAAGCAGAAGTGGAAAATGCATCAAGGAAATGAACAAAGGAACGGCTGTGGGACCTCATACCAGCGGAAGCACATGAAGCACTAGATGAATGAGGCACAAAGAACTGAACTATACTTCTGAACAACATCTATGACACCGGAGTCACCCCCCCGACATGCTCACCTCCACTTTCATCACACTCCCCAAAAAACCTGGAACCAACTGACTGTGAGCGCCACAGAACGATGAGCCTGATGAGCCGCACCCTGAAAATCCTTTTGAAAATACTGACGGCACGAAGAAGAAACAAAATACGACCAGAAATATCAGAAACCCCATTTGGATTTGTAGCTAACAGAGGAACAACAGACGCCATGTTTACAATGACCAATGCTAACGGAGAGATGTACAGAACCAATGCTAACGGAGAGATGTACAGAACCAATGCTAACGGAGAGATGTACAGAACCAATGCTAACGGAGAGATGTACAGAACCAATGCTAACGGAGAGATGTACAGAACCAATGCTAACGGAGAGATGTACAGAACCAATGCTAACGGAGAGATGTACAGAACCAATGCTAACGGAGAGATGTACAGAACCAATGCTAACGGAGAGATGTACAGAACCAATGCTAACGGAGAGATGTACAGAACCAATGCTAACGGAGAGATGTACAGAACCAATGCTAACAGAGAGATGTACAGAACCAATGCTAACGGAGAGATGTACAGAACCAATGCTAACGGAGAGATGTACAGAACCAATGCTAACGGAGAGATGTACAGAACCAATGCTAACGGAGAGATGTACAGAACCAATGCTAACGGAGAGATGTACAGAACCAATGCTAACAGAGAGATGTACAGAACCAATGCTAACGGAGAGATGTACAGAACCAATGCTAACGGAGAGATGTACAGAACCAATGCTAACGGAGAGATGTACAGAACCAATGCTAACGGAGAGATGTACAGAACCAATGCTAACGGAGAGATGTACAGAACCAATGCTAACGGAGAGATGTACAGAACCAATGCTAACGGAGAGATGTACAGAACCAATGCTAACGGAGAGATGTACAGAACCAATGCTAACAGAGAGATGTACAGAACCAATGCTAACGGAGAGATGTACAGAACCAATGCTAACGGAGAGATGTACAGAACCAATGCTAACGGAGAGATGTACAGAACCAATGCTAACGGAGAGATGTACAGAACCAATGCTAACGGAGAGATGTACAGAACCAATGCTAACGGAGAGATGTACAGAACCAATGCTAACGGAGAGATGTACAGAACCAATGCTAACGGAGAGATGTACAGAACCAATGCTAACAGAGAGATGTACAGAACCAATGCTAACGGAGAGATGTACAGAACCAATGCTAACGGAGAGATGTACAGAACCAATGCTAACGGAGAGATGTACAGAACCAATGCTAACGGAGAGATGTACAGAACCAATGCTAACGGAGAGATGTACAGAACCAATGCTAACAGAGAGATGTACAGAACCAATGCTAACGGAGAGATGTACAGAACCAATGCTAACGGAGAGATGTACAGAACCAATGCTAACGGAGAGATGTACAGAACCAATGCTAACGGAGAGATGTACAGAAATGCAGACAGACCTTTACCTGTGTTTTATTGACTATTCAAAAGCATTCGACAAAGTGAAACATGAAGATCTGTTCCAAATGTTGCATGAATTAGATATTGACGGTAAAGACCTAAGAATCCTGAGCGATCTCTACTGGAGACAACAAGCTCCAGTAAGAATAGACGGAGAACATATCAAATATCAATAAGAAGAGGAGTCCGACAAGGATGTGTTCTGTCACCAGACCTTTTCAGCCTCTATAGTGAAAACAGACCGAGCGAAATCGAAGAAATCAGTGGAATAAGTTTGGGTGGAGACAGTATGAACGACCTGAGACATGCAGATGACACTGTGCTGACGGCAGATTCAGAACAGACCCTCCAAAAGTCGCTGGATACTGTCGTAGAAATGAGCACAGATAAAGGACGAGCATTAAACCTCACAGAAACAGAACGCACGACAATATCGAAGAACCCGAAAGCCCCACGTGGAACACACACAGTCATGGGGTACAGGGCAAACAAGTGAATCAGTTCAAATACTGGGGTTAACATCTGATGGGAAATGCACTAAAGAAACATACAAACGCAAAGCAACAGCCAGCGTCGCCTTTCAAAAATTAGCATCAATCACGACCAACAGAAACATCGAGACGCCAAATACAGAACACTGAAAACACACGTACGGTCAGTTCTCTTATACGGCTGTGAACGCCGGACAATCACCGACGAGTTCAGGAAGAAACTGGAGGCGACCGAAATGTGGTTTTTAAGGAGATGATTAAAGATACCGTGGACAGAAAAGAAATCTAATCAAGAGCTGCTGGAAACGGCAAAGAAAGAAAAATCTTTAATTAAAACGATAAGAAAAAGACAGATGAAATTCATGGGCCGTGTCTACAGAAAAGGTGGAGTGGAACAGCTCAGCCTGACAGGAAAGATCGAGGAGAGAAGAAGTCGACAGGGAGAAACCTGTGCAGACGGGTTAAACACCTGGGCAACAGCAAAGGCACTAAGCCTGATGGAGCCATGGCCGTCGATGCCTGTTCCAGACAAGGCCCCTCATGATGATGACTGGTGATGGTGTCCTGTCATCTCTTTCTTAATATTTTCCCTTCATACGAATTATGTCGAGCGACAAAAGAAAGTGGTCGTACGAATATGTGCGATTTGGATTCACACGTGGCACCGATGAAATATATAAACCTGTGTTTGAATTTAAAAAAAAACATTTTATTTTTCCAGTTAAGAAGGTTCAGTGAATGTGCAGATGAAACTAGTGGAGTTCAGCACCTCCAACACGGTGAACCCCTGAAGACCTGAGGGCAGTTTTAGTACATTTCTCCTCGCCTGGATTTGTTTCTTAATGTTGCTTTTAAAACTGCCCCTTTTCCCCCTAATGAAGTGTTCTGCCTCCTTTTGTTCAGTCCAACCTGTTATTTCACAATCTGCTGCTGTAGTTGTGTCATGAGGCTGTGAGAAAAGCTACAGGACCAGAAATAGAGATGAAGAAATAAACCCAGAAAATAAAATTCACTCTTTTATACAAAACCCACAGCAAACATGTAGAAACAACTTTTTGGACATTTATACTTAATTTAGGGCCTGAGCTACAAAAATGCAAAATCTCAAGTCTGTAAGTAAATTAAAAATCTCCTTATTGCCCTAAAAACAAAAAAAGTGCAGTGGCTCCATGACTTTCCTGGTCCAGTCCTGGAAACAGCTCCTGTCAGGACCACGGCCAGAGCCACAGCACTTCTGCATTTCCAGGGTGGAAATTACATTTGGATTTGTTCATTTGGACTGAAATAAACCTTTAAATAAAAATAGAAAGAGATGCACAATTACACACACCAAGATGTGTCATTTTCCATGTGTGTGAGAATTAACTCCACTTAGAGCGACTTTTTCCCTCGTTATAAACACACAGTCAGAGGAGTCGACCATCTTGACTCACTTCACTCTTTGGCAAAGTTTGGCTCGATCAAAATGGACGGAGCGCATGAGTTTGGGGAAAACAAAGTTCCTGTTGGATACTCGTTTTGCTCCCGTCATCACACAGCGTGAGTGTGACGTAGGATAAAGCCGCAGAAATGTACGGAAACCTCTATGTCTGCACTTTCAGAGGGGAGAAGGACGTTTCTGTCTGTTACCGTTAAAGTTCTGCGGTTATAGAAACATGTTCCTCTGAGTCGTGGGCGATAACGTAGGTCTTTGAGGGTTAAGAACCACTGCTCTAATCAGTTGAGCCTTGGTATTTTGCTGAAACCCAAATGTTGGAGTTGTGTTTGTTTCAGGTGCATCTGGTCCTGACGCGTCCTCAGACGTGTGTGTGTCTGTGTGGTCTCAGTCTAAGGCCCTGTCAGTGCACAGCTGCTCCGAGGCCTTTCCTTCTCTGTGCTCCACACACAATGTGCTCCTGGTGCAGGAGCCTCTGACCTGGGAGCAGGGGCTGGAGACCTGCAGGAACTTCAACTCCACCTCCACCCACAGGTGTGTGCCACCTCCACCCACCTCCACCCACAGGTGTGTGCCACCTCCACCCATCTCCACCCACAGGTGTGTGCCACATCCACCCACATCCACCCACAGGTGTGTGCCACCTCCACCCACCTCCACCCACAGGTGTGTGCCACATCCACCCACATCCACCCACAGGTGTGTGCCACCTCCACCCACCTCCACCCACAGGTGTGTGCCACCTCCACCCACAGGTGTGTGCCACATCCACCCACCTCCACCCACAGGTGTGTGCCACCTCCACCCACAGGTGTGTGCCACCTCCACCCACCTCCACCCACAGGTGTGTGCCACCTCCACCCACAGGTGTGTGCCACATCCACCCACCTCCACCCACAGGTGTGTGCCACCTCCACCCACAGGTGTGTGCCACCTCCACCCACCTCCACCCACAGGTGTGTGCCACCTCCACCCACAGGTGTGTGCCACATCCACCCACCTCCACCCACAGGTGTGTGCCACCTCCACCCACCTCCACCCACAGGTGTGTGCCACCTCCACCCACCTCCACCCACAGGTGTGTGCCACCTCCACCCACCTCCACCCACAGGTGTGTGCCACCTCCACCCACCTCCACCCACAGGTGTGTGCCACCTCCACCCACATCCACCCACAGGTGTGTGCCACATCCACCCACCTCCACCCACAGGTGTGTGCCACCTCCACCCACCTCCACCCACAGGTGTGTGCCACATCCACCCACAGGTGTGTGCCACATCCACCCACCTCCACCCACAGGTGTGTGCCACCTCCACCCACCTCCACCCACAGGTGTGTGCCACCTCCACCCACATCCACCCACAGGTGTGTGCCACATCCACCCACAGGTGTGTGCCACCTCCACCCACCTCCACCCACAGGTGTGTGCCACCTCCACCCACAAGTGTGTGCCACCTCCACCCACCTCCACCCACAGGTGTGTGCCACATCCACCCACAGGTGTGTGCCACATCCACCCACCTCCACCCACATCCACCCACAGGTGTGTGCCACATCCACCCACCTCCACCCACAGGTGTGTGCCACCTCCACCCACAGGTGTGTGCCACATCCACCCACAGGTGTGTGCCACCTCCACCCACCTCCACCCACAGGTGTGTGCCACCTCCACCCACAGGTGTGTGCCACATCCACCCACCTCCACCCACAGGTGTGTGCCACCTCCACCCACCTCCACCCACAGGTGTGTGCCACCTCCACCCACAGGTGTGTGCCACCTCCACCCACCTCCACCCACAGGTGTGTGCCACATCCACTCACAGGTGTGTGCCACCTCCACCCACCTCCACCCACAGGTGTGTGCCACCTCCACCCACCTCCACCCACAGGTGTGTGCCACATCCACCCACAGGTGTGTGCCACATCCACCCACCTCCACCCACAGGTGTGTGCCACCTCCACCCACCTCCACCCACAGGTGTGTGCCACCTCCACCCACATCCACCCACAGGTGTGTGCCACATCCACCCACAGGTGTGTGCCACCTCCACCCACCTCCACCCACAGGTGTGTGCCACCTCCACCCACAAGTGTGTGCCACCTCCACCCACCTCCACCCACAGGTGTGTGCCACATCCACCCACAGGTGTGTGCCACATCCACCCACCTCCACCCACAGGTGTGTGCCACATCCACCCACAGGTGTGTGCCACATCCACCCACCTCCACCCACAGGTGTGTGCCACCTCCACCCACAGGTGTGTGCCACATCCACCCACAGGTGTGTGCCACCTCCACCCACCTCCACCCACAGGTGTGTGCCACATCCACCCACCTCCACCCACAGGTGTGTGCCACATCCACCCACCTCCACCCACAGGTGTGTGCCACATCCACCCACAGGTGTGTGCCACATCCACCCACCTCCACCCACATCCACCCACAGGTGTGTGCCACATCCACCCACCTCCACCCACAGGTGTGTGCCACCTCCACCCACAGGTGTGTGCCACATCCACCCACAGGTGTGTGCCACATCCACCCACCTTCACCCACAGGTGTGTGCCACATCCACCCACCTCCACCCACAGGTGTGTGCCACATCCACCCACCTCCACCCACAGGTGTGTGCCACATCCACCCACAGGTGTGTGCCACATCCACCCACCTCCACCCACAGGTGTGTGCCACATCCACCCACAGGTGTGTGCCACATCCACCCACCTCCACCCACAGGTGTGTGCCACCTCCACCCACAGGTGTGTGCCACATCCACCCACCTCCACCCACAGGTGTGTGCCACATCCACCCACCTCCACCCACAGGTGTGTGCCACCTCCACCCACCTCCACCCACAGGTGTGTGCCACCTCCACCCACCTCCACCCACAGGTGTGTGCCACCTCCACCCACCTCCACCCACAGGTGTGTGCCACCTCCACCCACCTCCACCCACAGGTGTGTGCCACATCCACCCACCTCCACCCACAGGTGTGTGCCACATCCACCCACATCCACCCACAGGTGTGTGCCACATCCACCCACCTCCACCCACAGGTGTGTGCCACATCCACCCACAGGTGTGTGCCACATCCACCCACCTCCACCCACAGGTGTGTGCCACATCCACCCACCTCCACCCACAGGTGTGTGCCACATCCACCCACCTCCACCCACAGGTGTGTGCCACATCCACCCACAGGTGTGTGCCACATCCACCCACCTCCACCCACAGGTGTGTGCCACATCCACCCACAGGTGTGTGCCACATCCACCCACCTCCACCCACAGGTGTGTGCCACATCCACCCACCTCCACCCACAGGTGTGTGCCACATCCACCCACCTCCACCCACAGGTGTGTGCCACATCCACCCACCTCCACCCACAGGTGTGTGCCACATCCACCCACAGGTGTGTGCTGCTCCAAAGCTCATCATGAGAGCAGATCTGAGCCTCAGCTTCACCATTTGTGTTGTTTTCAGTGGCCTGTGCTCACAGGAATGAAATGGCAAAAAAAATTAATAAATTCACATACTGACCTACTCCTCCCAATGTGTGACGTCAGAAATGTTGGGTTACGCCTAACCCTAACCCCCCCCTACACACAACCACAACCAAACCCTAACCCTCCTCGTCTTTATAGATGATGTTCGTGTTATAGTTCAGACTCCTGTGTCCTCGTCTTTATAGATGATGTTCGTGTTATAGTTCAGGCTCCTGTGTCCTCGTCTTTATAGATGATGTTCGTGTTATAGTTCAGGCTCCTGTGTCCTCGTCTTTATAGATGATGTTCGTGTTATAGTTCAGGCTCCTGTGTCCTCGTCTTTATAGATGATGTTCGTGTTATAGTTCAGACTCCTGTGTCCTCGTCTTTATAGATGATGTTCGTGTTATAGTTCAGACTCCTGTGTCCTCGTCTTTATAGATGATGTTCGTGTTATAGTTCAGACTCCTGTGTCCTCGTCTTTATAGATGATGTTCGTGTTATAGTTCAGACTCCTGTGTCCTCGTCTTTATAGATGATGTTCGTGTTATAGTTCAGGCTCCTGTGTCCTCGTCTTTATAGATGATGTTCGTGTTATAGTTCAGGCTCCTGTGTCCTCGTCTTTATAGATGATGTTCGTGTTATAGTTCAGGCTCCTGTGTCCTCGTCTTTATAGATGATGTTCGTGTTATAGTTCAGACTCCTGTGTCCTCGTCTTTATAGATGATGTTCGTGTTATAGTTCAGACTCCTGTGTCCTCGTCTTTATAGATGATGTTCGTGTTATAGTTCAGACTCCTGTGTCCTCGTCTTTATAGATGATGTTCGTGTTATAGTTCAGGCTCCTGTGTCCTCGTCTTTATAGATGATGTTCGTGTTATAGTTCAGACTCCTGTGTCCTCGTCTTTATAGTTGATGTTCGTGTTATAGTTCAGACTCCTGTGTCCTCGTCTTTATAGATGATGTTCGTGTTATAGTTCAGACTCCTGTGTCCTCGTCTTTATAGATGATGTTCGTGTTATAGTTCAGGCTCCTGTGTCCTCGTCTTTATAGATGATGTTCGTGTTATAGTTCAGGCTCCTGTGTCCTCGTCTTTATAGATGATGTTCGTGTTATAGTTCAGACTCCTGTGTCCTCGTCTTTATAGATGATGTTCGTGTTATAGTTCAGACTCCTGTGTCCTCGTCTTTATAGATGATGTTCGTGTTATAGTTCAGGCTCCTGTGTCCTCGTCTTTATAGATGATGTTCGTGTTATAGTTCAGACTCCTGTGTCCTCGTCTTTATAGATGATGTTCGTGTTATAGTTCAGACTCCTGTGTCCTCGTCTTTATGGATGATGTTCGTGTTATAGTTCAGGCTCCTGTGTCTTCGTCTTTATAGATGATGTTCGTGTTATAGTTCAGACTCCTGTGTCCTCGTCTTTATAGATGATGTTCGTGTTATAGTTCAGACTCCTGTGTCCTCGTCTTTATAGATGATGTTCGTGTTATAGTTCAGGCTCCTGTGTCCTCGTCTTTATAGATGATGTTCGTGTTATAGTTCAGACTCCTGTGTCCTCGTCTTTATAGATGATGTTCGTGTTATAGTTCAGACTCCTGTGTCCTCGTCTTTATAGATGATGTTCGTGTTATAGTTCAGACTCCTGTGTCCTCGTCTTTATAGATGATGTTCGTGTTATAGTTCAGACTCCTGTGTCCTCGTCTTTATAGATGATGTTCGTGTTATAGTTCAGACTCCTGTGTCCTCGTCTTTATAGATGATGTTCGTGTTATAGTTCAGACTCCTGTGTCCTCGTCTTTATAGATGATGTTCGTGTTATAGTTCAGACTCCTGTGTCCTCGTCTTTATAGATGATGTTCGTGTTATAGTTCAGACTCCTGTGTCCTCGTCTTTATAGATGATGTTAGTGTTATAGTTCAGGCTCCTGTGTCCTCGTCTTTATAGATGATGTTCGTGTTATAGTTCAGACTCCTGTGTCCTCGTCTTTATAGATGATGTTCGTGTTATAGTTCAGGCTCCTGTGTCCTCGTCTTTATAGATGATGTTCGTGTTATAGTTCAGGCTCCTGTGTCCTCGTCTTTATAGATGATGTTCGTGTTATAGTTCAGACTCCTGTGTCCTCGTCTTTATAGATGATGTTCGTGTTATAGTTCAGGCTCCTGTGTCCTCGTCTTTATAGATGATGTTCGTGTTATAGTTCAGACTCCTGTGTCCTCGTCTTTATAGATGATGTTCGTGTTATAGTTCAGGCTCCTGTGTCCTCGTCTTTATAGATGATGTTCGTGTTATAGTTCAGACTCCTGTGTCCTCGTCTTTATAGATGATGTTCGTGTTATAGTTCAGACTCCTGTGTCCTCGTCTTTATAGATGATGTTCGTGTTATAGTTCAGACTCCTGTGTCCTCGTCTTTATAGATGATGTTCGTGTTATAGTTCAGGCTCCTGTGTCCTCGTCTTTATAGATGATGTTCGTGTTATAGTTCAGACTCCTGTGTCCTCGTCTTTATAGATGATGTTCGTGTTATAGTTCAGACTCCTGTGTCCTCGTCTTTATAGATGATGTTCGTGTTATAGTTCAGACTCCTGTGTCCTCGTCTTTATAGATGATGTTCGTGTTATAGTTCAGGCTCCTGTGTCCTCGTCTTTATAGATGATGTTCGTGTTATAGTTCAGACTCCTGTGTCCTCGTCTTTATAGATGATGTTCGTGTTATAGTTCAGGCTCCTGTGTCCTCGTCTTTATAGATGATGTTCGTGTTATAGTTCAGACTCCTGTGTCCTCGTCTTTATAGATGATGTTCGTGTTATAGTTCAGACTCCTGTGTCCTCGTCTTTATAGATGATGTTCGTGTTATAGTTCAGACTCCTGTGTCCTCGTCTTTATAGATGATGTTCGTGTTATAGTTCAGACTCCTGTGTCCTCGTCTTTATAGATGATGTTCGTGTTATAGTTCAGGCTCCTGTGTCCTCGTCTTTATAGATGATGTTCGTGTTATAGTTCAGACTCCTGTGTCCTCGTCTTTATAGATGATGTTCGTGTTATAGTTCAGACTCCTGTGTCCTCGTCTTTATAGATGATGTTCGTGTTATAGTTCAGGCTCCTGTGTCCTCGTCTTTATAGATGATGTTCGTGTTATAGTTCAGGCTCCTGTGTCCTCGTCTTTATAGATGATGTTCGTGTTATAGTTCAGACTCCTGTGTCCTCGTCTTTATAGATGATGTTCGTGTTATAGTTCAGGCTCCTGTGTCCTCGTCTTTATAGATGATGTTCGTGTTATAGTTCAGACTCCTGTGTCCTCGTCTTTATAGATGATGTTCGTGTTATAGTTCAGACTCCTGTGTCCTCGTCTTTATAGATGATGTTCGTGTTATAGTTCAGACTCCTGTGTCCTCGTCTTTATAGATGATGTTCGTGTTATAGTTCAGACTCCTGTGTCCTCGTCTTTATAGATGATGTTCGTGTTATAGTTCAGACTCCTGTGTCCTCGTCTTTATAGATGATGTTCGTGTTATAGTTCAGGCTCCTGTGTCCTCGTCTTTATAGATGATGTTCGTGTTATAGTTCAGACTCCTGTGTCCTCGTCTTTATAGATGATGTTCGTGTTATAGTTCAGACTCCTGTGTCCTCGTCTTTATAGATGATGTTCGTGTTATAGTTCAGACTCCTGTGTCCTCGCCTTTATAGATGATGTTCGTGTTATAGTTCAGACTCCTGTGTCCTCGTCTTTATAGATGATGTTCGTGTTATAGTTCAGACTCCTGTGTCCTCGTCTTTATAGATGATGTTCGTGTTATAGTTCAGGCTCCTGTGTCCTCGTCTTTATAGATGATGTTCGTGTTATAGTTCAGGCTCCTGTGTCCTCGTCTTTATAGATGATGTTCGTGTTATAGTTCAGGCTCCTGTGTCCTCGTCTTTATAGATGATGTTCGTGTTATAGTTCAGACTCCTGTGTCCTCGTCTTTATAGATGATGTTCGTGTTATAGTTCAGACTCCTGTGTCCTCGTCTTTATAGATGATGTTCGTGTTATAGTTCAGACTCCTGTGTCCTCGTCTTTATAGATGATGTTCGTGTTATAGTTCAGGCTCCTGTGTCCTCGTCTTTATAGATGATGTTCGTGTTATAGTTCAGACTCCTGTGTCCTCGTCTTTATAGATGATGTTCGTGTTATAGTTCAGGCTCCTGTGTCCTCGTCTTTATAGATGATGTTCGTGTTATAGTTCAGACTCCTGTGTCCTCGTCTTTATAGATGATGTTCGTGTTATAGTTCAGACTCCTGTGTCCTCGTCTTTATAGATGATGTTCGTGTTATAGTTCAGGCTCCTGTGTCCTCGTCTTTATAGATGATGTTCGTGTTATAGTTCAGGCTCCTGTGTCCTCGTCTTTATAGATGATGTTCGTGTTATAGTTCAGACTCCTGTGTCCTCGTCTTTATAGATGATGTTCGTGTTATAGTTCAGGCTCCTGTGTCCTCGTCTTTATAGATGATGTTCGTGTTATAGTTCAGACTCCTGTGTCCTCGTCTTTATAGATGATGTTCGTGTTATAGTTCAGACTCCTGTGTCCTCGTCTTTATAGATGATGTTCGTGTTATAGTTCAGACTCCTGTGTCCTCGACTTTATAGATGATGTTCGTGTTATAGTTCAGACTCCTGTGTCCTCGTCTTTATAGATGATGTTCGTGTTATAGTTCAGACTCCTGTGTCCTCGTCTTTATAGATGATGTTCGTGTTATAGTTCAGGCTCCTGTGTCCTCGTCTTTATAGATGATGTTCGTGTTATAGTTCAGACTCCTGTGTCCTCGTCTTTATAGATGATGTTCGTGTTATAGTTCAGACTCCTGTGTCCTCGTCTTTATAGATGATGTTCGTGTTATAGTTCAGACTCCTGTGTCCTCGTCTTTATAGATGATGTTCGTGTTATAGTTCAGGCTCCTGTGTCCTCGTCTTTATAGATGATGTTCGTGTTATAGTTCAGGCTCCTGTGTCCTCGTCTTTATAGATGATGTTCGTGTTATAGTTCAGGCTCCTGTGTCCTCGTCTTTATAGATGATGTTCGTGTTATAGTTCAGACTCCTGTGTCCTCGTCTTTATAGATGATGTTCGTGTTATAGTTCAGGCTCCTGTGTCCTCGTCTTTATAGATGATGTTCGTGTTATAGTTCAGACTCCTGTGTCCTCGTCTTTATAGATGATGTTCATGTTATAGTTCAGACTCCTGTGTCCTCGTCTTTATAGATGATGTTCGTGTTATAGTTCAGACTCCTGTGTCCTCGTCTTTATAGATGATGTTCATGTTATAGTTCAGACTCCTGTGTCCTCGTCTTTATAGATGATGTTCGTGTTATAGTTCAGACTCCTGTGTCCTCGTCTTTATAGATGATGTTCGTGTTATAGTTCAGACTCCTGTGTCCTCGTCTTTATAGATGATGTTCGTGTTATAGTTCAGGCTCCTGTGTCCTCGTCTTTATAGATGATGTTCGTGTTATAGTTCAGGCTCCTGTGTCCTCGTCTTTATAGATGATGTTCGTGTTATAGTTCAGACTCCTGTGTCCTCGTCTTTATAGATGATGTTCGTGTTATAGTTCAGGCTCCTGTGTCCTCGTCTTTATAGATGATGTTCGTGTTATAGTTCAGGCTCCTGTGTCCTCGTCTTTATAGATGATGTTCGTGTTATAGTTCAGACTCCTGTGTCCTCGTCTTTATAGATGATGTTCGTGTTATAGTTCAGACTCCTGTGTCCTCGTCTTTATAGATGATGTTCGTGTTATAGTTCAGACTCCTGTGTCCTCGTCTTTATAGATGATGTTCGTGTTATAGTTCAGACTCCTGTGTCCTCGTCTTTATAGATGATGTTCGTGTTATAGTTCAGGCTCCTGTGTCCTCGTCTTTATAGATGATGTTCGTGTTATAGTTCAGACTCCTGTGTCCTCGTCTTTATAGATGATGTTCGTGTTATAGTTCAGGCTCCTGTGTCCTCGTCTTTATAGATGATGTTCGTGTTATAGTTCAGACTCCTGTGTCCTCGTCTTTATAGATGATGTTCGTGTTATAGTTCAGACTCCTGTGTCCTCGTCTTTATAGATGATGTTCGTGTTATAGTTCAGACTCCTGTGTCCTCGTCTTTATAGATGATGTTCGTGTTATAGTTCAGACTCCTGTGTCCTCGTCTTTATAGATGATGTTCGTGTTATAGTTCAGACTCCTGTGTCCTCGTCTTTATAGATGATGTTCGTGTTATAGTTCAGACTCCTGTGTCCACGACTTTATAGATGATGTTCGTGTTATAGTTCAGACTCCTGTGTCCTCGTCTTTATAGATGATGTTCGTGTTATAGTTCAGACTCCTGTGTCCTCGTCTTTATAGATGATGTTCGTGTTATAGTTCAGACTCCTGTGTCCTCGTCTTTATAGATGATGTTCGTGTTATAGTTCAGACTCCTGTGTCCTCGTCTTTATAGATGATGTTCGTGTTATAGTTCAGACTCCTGTGTCCTCGTCTTTATAGATGATGTTCGTGTTATAGTTCAGGCTCCTGTGTCCTCGTCTTTATAGATGATGTTCGTGTTATAGTTCAGGCTCCTGTGTCCTCGTCTTTATAGATGATGTTCGTGTTATAGTTCAGACTCCTGTGTCCTCGTCTTTATAGATGATGTTCGTGTTATAGTTCAGGCTCCTGTGTCCTCGTCTTTATAGATGATGTTCGTGTTATAGTTCAGACTCCTGTGTCCTCGTCTTTATAGATGATGTTCGTGTTATAGTTCAGGCTCCTGTGTCCTCGTCTTTATAGATGATGTTCGTGTTATAGTTCAGACTCCTGTGTCCTCGTCTTTATAGATGATGTTCGTGTTATAGTTCAGACTCCTGTGTCCTCGTCTTTATAGATGATGTTCGTGTTATAGTTCAGACTCCTGTGTCCTCGACTTTATAGATGATGTTCGTGTTATAGTTCAGACTCCTGTGTCCTCGTCTTTATAGATGATGTTCGTGTTATAGTTCAGACTCCTGTGTCCTCGTCTTTATAGATGATGTTCGTGTTATAGTTCAGACTCCTGTGTCCTCGTCTTTATAGATGATGTTCGTGTTATAGTTCAGACTCCTGTGTCCTCGTCTTTATAGATGATGTTCGTGTTATAGTTCAGACTCCTGTGTCCTCGTCTTTATAGATGATGTTCGTGTTATAGTTCAGGCTCCTGTGTCCTCGTCTTTATAGATGATGTTCGTGTTATAGTTCAGGCTCCTGTGTCCTCGTCTTTATAGATGATGTTCGTGTTATAGTTCAGACTCCTGTGTCCTCGCCTTTATAGATGATGTTCGTGTTATAGTTCAGGCTCCTGTGTCCTCGTCTTTATAGATGATGTTCGTGTTATAGTTCAGGCTCCTGTGTCCTCGTCTTTATAGATGATGTTCGTGTTATAGTTCAGACTCCTGTGTCCTCGTCTTTATAGATGATGTTCGTGTTATAGTTCAGGCTCCTGTGTCCTCGTCTTTATAGATGATGTTCGTGTTATAGTTCAGACTCCTGTGTCCTCGTCTTTATAGATGATGTTCGTGTTATAGTTCAGACTCCTGTGTCCTCGTCTTTATAGATGATGTTCGTGTTATAGTTCAGACTCCTGTGTCCTCGTCTTTATAGATGATGTTCGTGTTATAGTTCAGACTCCTGTGTCCTCGTCTTTATAGATGATGTTCGTGTTATAGTTCAGGCTCCTGTGTCCTCGTCTTTATAGATGATGTTCGTGTTATAGTTCAGGCTCCTGTGTCCTCGTCTTTATAGATGATGTTCGTGTTATAGTTCAGACTCCTGTGTCCTCGTCTTTATAGATGATGTTCGTGTTATAGTTCAGGCTCCTGTGTCCTCGTCTTTATAGATGATGTTCGTGTTATAGTTCAGGCTCCTGTGTCCTCGTCTTTATAGATGATGTTCGTGTTATAGTTCAGACTCCTGTGTCCTCGTCTTTATAGATGATGTTCGTGTTATAGTTCAGACTCCTGTGTCCTCGCTCTTTATAGATGATGTTCGTGTTATAGTTCAGGCTCCTGTGTCCTCGTCTTTATAGATGATGTTCGTGTTATAGTTCAGACTCCTGTGTCCTCGTCTTTATAGATGATGTTCAGTTATAGTTCAGACTCCTGTGTCCTCGCCTTTATAGATGATGTTCGTGTTATAGTTCAGGCTCCTGTGTCCTCGCCTTTATAGATGACGTTCGTGTTATAGTTCAGGCTCCTGTGTCCTCGCCTTTATAGATGATGTTCGTGTTATAGTTCAGGCTCCTGTGTCCTCGTCTTTATAGATGATGTTCGTGTTATAGTTCAGACTCCTGTGTCCTCGACTTTATATATGATGTTCGTGTTATAGTTCAGACTCCTGTGTCCTCGTCTTTATAGATGATGTTCGTGTTATAGTTCAGACTCCTGTGTCCTCGTCTTTATAGATGATGTTCGTGTTATAGTTCAGACTCCTGTGTCCACGACTTTATAGATGATGTTCGTGTTATAGTTCAGGCTCCTGTGTCCTCGTCTTTATAGATGATGTTCGTGTTATAGTTCAGACTCCTGTGTCCTCGTCTTTATAGATGATGTTCGTGTTATAGTTCAGACTCCTGTGTCCTCGTCTTTATAGATGATGTTCGTGTTATAGTTCAGACTCCTGTGTCCTCGACTTTATAGATGATGTTCGTGTTATAGTTCAGACTCCTGTGTCCTCGTCTTTATAGATGATGTTCGTGTTATAGTTCAGGCTCCTGTGTCCTCGTCTTTATAGATGATGTTCGTGTTATAGTTCAGACTCCTGTGTCCTCGCTCTTTATAGATGATGTTCGTGTTATAGTTCAGACTCCTGTGTCCTCGTCTTTATAGATGATGTTCGTGTTATAGTTCAGACTCCTGTGTCCTCGTCTTTATAGATGATGTTCGTGTTATAGTTCAGACTCCTGTGTCCTCGTCTTTATAGATGATGTTCGTGTTATAGTTCAGACTCCTGTGTCCTCGTCTTTATAGATGATGTTCGTGTTATAGTTCAGACTCCTGTGTCCTAGTGATAAAAGATGATGTACGTTATATAGATCAGACTCCTGTGTCCTCGTCTTTATAGATGATGTTCGTGTTATAGTTCAGACTCCTGTGTCCTCGTCTTTATAGATGATGTTCGTGTTATAGTTCAGTCTCCTGTGTCCTCGTCTTTATAGATGATGTTCGTGTTATAGTTCAGACTCCTGTGTCCTCGACTTTATAGATGATTATCGTGTTAGAGTTCAGTCTCCTGTGTCCTCGTCTGTAGAGATGATGTTCGTGTTATAGTTCAGGCTCCTGTGTCCTCGTCTTTATAGATGATGTTCGTGTTATAGTTCAGGCTCCTGTGTCCTCGTCTTTATAGATGATGTTCGTGTTATAGTTCAGACTCCTGTGTCCTCGTCTTTATAGATGATGTTCGTGTTATAGTTCAGACTCCTGTGTCCTCGTCTTTATAGATGATGTTCGTGTTATAGTTCAGACTCCTGTGTCCTCGTCTTTATAGATGATGTTCGTGTTATAGTTCAGACTCCTGTGTCCTCGTCTTTATAGATGATGTTCGTGTTATAGTTCAGACTCCTGTGTCCTCGTCTTTATAGATGATGTTCGTGTTATAGTTCAGACTCCTGTGTCCTCGTCTTTATAGATGATGTTCGTGTTATAGTTCAGACTCCTGTGTCCTCGTCTTTATAGATGATGTTCGTGTTATAGTTCAGGCTCCTGTGTCCTCGTCTTTATAGATGATGTTCGTGTTATAGTTCAGACTCCTGTGTCCTCGTCTTTATAGATGATGTTCGTGTTATAGTTCAGGCTCCTGTGTCCTCGTCTTTATAGATGATGTTCGTGTTATAGTTCAGGCTCCTGTGTCCTCGCCTTTATAGATCATGTTCGTGTTACAGTCCAGCCTCCCGTGTCCTCGTCCTTATAGATGATGTTCGTGTTATAGTTCAGACTCCTGTGTCCTCGTCTTTATAGATGATGTTCGTGTTATAGTTCAGACTCCTGTGTCCTCGTCTTTATAGATGATGTTCGTGTTATAGTTCAGGCTCCTGTGTCCTCGTCTTTATAGATGATGTTCGTGTTATAGTTCAGACTCCTGTGTCCTCGTCTTTATAGATGATGTTCGTGTTATAGTTCAGGCTCCTGTGTCCTCGTCTTTATAGATGATGTTCGTGTTATAGTTCAGACTCCTGTGTCCTCGTCTTTATAGATGATGTTCGTGTTATAGTTCAGGCTCCTGTGTCCCCCCCCGCATAGATGATGTTCGTGTTATAGTTCAGACTCCTGTGTCCTCGTCTTTATAGATGATGTTCGTGTTATAGTTCAGACTCCTGTGTCCTCGTCTTTATAGATGATGTTCGTGTTATAGTTCAGACTCCTGTGTCCTCGTCTTTATAGATGATGTTCGTGTTATAGTTCAGACTCCTGTGTCCTCGTCTTTATAGATGATGTTCATGTTATAGTTCAGACTCCTGTGTCCTCGCCTTTATAGCTGATGTTCGTGTTATAGTTCAGACTCCTGTGTCCTCGTCTTTATAGATGATGTTCGTGTTATAGTTCAGGCTCCTGTGTCCTCGTCTTTATAGATGATGTTCGTGTTATAGTTCAGACTCCTGTGTCCTCGTCTTTATAGATGATGTTCGTGTTATAGTTCAGACTCCTGTGTCCTCGTCTTTATAGATGATGTTCATGTTATAGTTCAGACTCCTGTGTCCTCGTCTTTATAGATGATGTTCGTGGTTATAGTTCAGACTCCTGTGTCCTCGCCTTTATAGATGATGTTCGTGTTATAGTTCAGGCTCCTGTGTCCTCGCCTTTATAGATGATGTTCGTGTTATAGTTCAGGCTCCTGTGTCCTCGCCTTTATAGATGATGTTCGTGTTATAGTTCAGACTCCTGTGTCCTCGTCTTTATAGATGATGTTCGTGTTATAGTTCAGACTCCTGTGTCCTCGTCTTTATAGATGATGGTCGTGGTGTAGTTCAGACTCCTGTGTCCTCGTCTTTATAGATGATGTTCGTGTTATAGTTCAGACTCCTGTGTCCTCGTCTTTATAGATGATGTTCGTGTTATAGTTCAGGCTCCTGTGTCCTCGCTCTTTATAGATGATGTCTGTGTTATAGTTCAGGCTCCTGTGTCCTCGTCTTTATAGATGATGTTCGTGTTATAGTTCAGACTCCTGTGTCCTCGTCTTTATAGATGATGTTCGTGTTATAGTTCAGACTCCTGTGTCCTCGTCTTTATAGATGATGTTCGTGTTATAGTTCAGACTCCTGTGTCCTCGTCTTTATAGATGATGTTCGTGTTATAGTTCAGACTCCTGTGTCCTCGTCTTTATAGATGATGTTCGTGTTATAGTTCAGACTCCTGTGTCCTCGCCTTTATAGATGATGTTCGTGTTATAGTTCAGGCTCCTGTGTCCTCGTCTTTATAGATGATGTTCGTGTTATAGTTCAGACTCCTGTGTCCTCGTCTTTATAGATGATGTTCGTGTTATAGTTCAGACTCCTGTGTCCTCGTCTTTATAGATGATGTTCGTGTTATAGTTCAGGCTCCTGTGTCCTCGTCTTTATAGATGATGTTCGTGTTATAGTTCAGGCTCCTGTGTCCTCGTCTTTATAGATGATGTTCGTATATAGTTCAGACTCCTGTGTCCTCGTCTTTATAGATGATGTTCGTGTTATAGTTCAGACTCCTGTGTCCTCGTCTTTATAGATGATGTTCGTGTTATAGTTCAGACTCCTGTGTCCTCGTCTTTATAGATGATGTTCGTGTTATAGTTCAGGCTCCTGTGTCCTCGCTCTTTATAGATGATGTTCATGTTATAGTTCAGGCTCCTGTGTCCTCGTCTTTATAGATGATGTTCGTGTTATAGTTCAGACTCCTGTGTCCTCGTCTTTATAGATGATGTTCGTGTTATAGTTCAGACTCCTGTGTCCTCGCCTTTATAGATGATGTTCGTGTTATAGTTCAGGCTCCTGTGTCCTCGCCTCTCAAGATGATTTTCGTGTTATAGTTCAGACTCCTGTGTCCTCGACTTTATAGATGATGTTCGTGTTATAGTTCAGGCTCCTGTGTCCTCGTCTTTATAGATGATGTTCGTGGTTATAGTTCAGACTCCTGTGTCCTCGTCTTTATAGATGATGTTCGTGTTATAGTTCAGGCTCCTGTGTCCTCGTCTTTATAGATGATGTTCGTGTTATAGTTCAGACTCCTGTGTCCTCGTCTTTATAGATGATGTTCGTGTTATAGTTCAGACTCCTGTGTCCTCGTCTTTATAGATGATGTTCGTGTTATAGTTCAGACTCCTGTGTCCTCGTCTTTATAGATGATGTTCGTGTTTATAGTTCAGGCTCCTGTGTCCTCGTCTTTATAGATGATGTTCGTGTTATAGTTCAGACTCCTGTGTCCTCGTCTTTATAGATGATGTTCGTGTTATAGTTCAGGCTCCTGTGTCCTCGTCTTTATAGATGATGTTCGTGTTATAGTTCAGACTCCTGTGTCCTCGTCTTTATAGATGATGTTCGTGTTATAGTTCAGACTCCTGTGTCCTCGTCTTTATAGATGATGTTCGTGTTATAGTTCAGACTCCTGTGTCCTCGTCTTTATAGATGATGTTCGTGTTATAGTTCAGGCTCCTGTGTCCTCGTCTTTATAGATGATGTTCGTGTTATAGTTCAGGCTCCTGTGTCCTCGTCTTTATAGATGATGTTCGTGTTATAGTTCAGACTCCTGTGTCCTCGTCTTTATAGATGATGTTCGTGTTATAGTTCAGGCTCCTGTGTCCTCGCCCTAATAGATGATGTTCGTGTTATAGTTCAGACTCCTGTGTCCTCGTCTTTATAGATGATGTTCGTGTTATAGTTCAGACTCCTGTGTCCTCGTCTTTATAGATGATGTTCGTGTTATAGTTCAGGCTCCTGTGTCCTCGACTTTATAGATGATGTACGTGTTATAGTTCAGACTCCTGTGTCCTCGTCTTTATAGATGATGTCTGTATATAGTTCAGGCTCCTGTGTCCTCGTCTTTATAGATGATGTTCGTGTTATAGTTCAGACTCCTGTGTCCTCGTCTTTATAGATGATGTTCGTGTTATAGTTCAGGCTCCTGTGTCCTCGTCTTTATAGATGATGTTCGTGTTATAGTTCAGGCTCCTGTGTCCTCGTCTTTATAGATGATGTTCGTGTTATAGTTCAGACTCCTGTGTCCTCGTCTTTATAGATGATGTTCGTGTTATAGTTCAGACTCCTGTGTCCTCGTCTTTATAGATGATGTTCGTGTTATAGTTCAGGCTCCTGTGTCCTCGTCTTTATAGATGATGTTCGTGTTATAGTTCAGACTCCTGTGTCCTCGTCTTTATAGATGATGTTCGTGTTATAGTTCAGGCTCCTGTGTCCTCGTCTTTATAGATGATGTTCGTGTTATAGTTCAGACTCCTGTGTCCTCGTCTTTATAGATGATGTTCGTGTTATAGTTCAGACTCCTGTGTCCTCGTCTTTATAGATGATGTTCGTGTTATAGTTCAGGCTCCTGTGTCCTCGTCTTTATAGATGATGTTCGTGTTATAGTTCAGACTCCTGTGTCCTCGTCTTTATAGATGATGTTCGTGTTATAGTTCAGGCTCCTGTGTCCTCGTCTTTATAGATGATGTTCGTGTTATAGTTCAGACTCCTGTGTCCTCTACTTTATAGATGATGTTCGTGTTATAGTTCAGACTCCTGTGTCCTCGTCTTTATAGATGATGTTCGTGTTATAGTTCAGACTCCTGTGTCCTCGTCTTTATAGATGATGTTCGTGTTATAGTTCAGACTCCTGTGTCCTCGTCTTTATAGATGATGTTCGTGTTATAGTTCAGGCTCCTGTGTCCTCGTCTTTATAGATGATGTTCGTGTTATAGTTCAGACTCCTGTGTCCTCGTCTTTATAGATGATGTTCGTGTTATAGTTCAGGCTCCTGTGTCCTCGTCTTTATAGATGATGTTCGTGTTATAGTTCAGGCTCCTGTGTCCTCGTCTTTATAGATGATGTTCGTGTTATAGTTCAGACTCCTGTGTCCTCGTCTTTATAGATGATGTTCGTGTTATAGTTCAGACTCCTGTGTCCTCGTCTTTATAGATGATGTTCGTGTTATAGTTCAGGCTCCTGTGTCCTCCTCTTTATAGATGATGTTCTTGTGATAGTTGTGGCTCCTGTGTCCTCGCCTTTATAGATGATGTTCGTGGTTATAGTTCAGACTCCTGTGTCCTCGCCTTTATAGATGATGTTCGTGTTATAGTTCAGACTCCTGTGTCCTCGTCTTTATAGATGATGTTCGTGTTATAGTTCAGGCTCCTGTGTCCTCGTCTTTATAGATGATGTTCGTGTTATAGTTCAGACTCCTGTGTCCTCGTCTTTATAGATGATGTTCTGGTTATAGTTCAGACTCCTGTGTCCTCGTCTTTATAGATGATGTTCGTGTTATAGTTCAGACTCCTGTGTCCTCGTCTTTATAGATGATGTTCGTGTTATAGTTCAGGCTCCTGTGTCCTCGTCTTTATAGATGATGTTCGTGTTATAGTTCAGACTCCTGTGTCCTCGTCTTTATAGATGATGTTCGTGTTATAGTTCAGACTCCTGTGTCCTCGTCTTTATAGATGATGTTCGTGTTATAGTTCAGACTCCTGTGTCCTCGTCTTTATAGATGATGTTCGTGTTATAGTTCAGACTCCTGTGTCCTCGTCTTTATAGATGATGTTCGTGTTATAGTTCAGGCTCCTGTGTCCTCGTCTTTATAGATGATGTTCGTGTTATAGTTCAGACTCCTGTGTCCTCGTCTTTATAGATGATGTTCGTGTTATAGTTCAGACTCCTGTGTCCTCGTCTTTATAGATGATGTTCGTGTTATAGTTCAGGCTCCTGTGTCCTCGTCTTTATAGATGATGTTCGTGTTATAGTTCAGACTCCTGTGTCCTCGTCTTTATAGATGATGTTCGTGTTATAGTTCAGGCTCCTGTGTCCTCGCCTTTATAGATGATGTTCGTGGTTATAGTTCAGACTCCTGTGTCCTCGCTCTTTATAGATGATGTTCGTGTTATAGTTCAGACTCCTGTGTCCTCGTCTTTATAGATGATGTTCGTGTTATAGTTCAGACTCCTGTGTCCTCGTCTTTATAGATGATGTTCTGGTTATAGATCAGACTCCTGTGACCTCGTCTTAATAGATGATGTTCGTGTTATAGTTCAGGCCCCTGTGGCCTCGCTTCTTTTGTTGATGTTCGTGTTATAGTTCAGGCTCCTGTGTCCTCGTCTTTATAGATGATGTTCGTGTTATAGTTCAGACTCCTGTGTCCTCGTCTTTATAGATGATGTTCGTGTTATAGTTCAGACTCCTGTGTCCTCGTCTTTATAGATGATGTTCGTGTTATAGTTCAGACTCCTGTGTCCTCGTCTTTATAGATGATGTTCGTGTTATAGTTCAGACTCCTGTGTCCTCGTCTTTATAGATGATGTTCGTGTTATAGTTCAGGCTCCTGTGTCCTCGTCTTTATAGATGATGTTCGTGTTATAGTTCAGACTCCTGTGTCCTCGACTTTATAGATGATGTTCGTGTTATAGTTCAGGCTCCTGTGTCCTCGTCTTTATAGATGATGTTCGTGTTATAGTTCAGACTCCTGTGTCCTCGTCTTTATAGATGATGTTCGTGTTATAGTTCAGGCTCCTGTGTCCTCGTCTTTATAGATGATGTTCGTGTTATAGTTCAGACTCCTGTGTCCTCGTCTTTATAGATGATGTTCGTGTTATAGTTCAGGCTCCTGTGTCCTCGTCTTTATAGATGATGTTCGTGTTATAGTTCAGACTCCTGTGTCCTCGTCTTTATAGATGATGTTCGTGTTATAGTTCAGACTCCTGTGTCCTCGCTCTTTATAGATGATGTTCGTGTTATAGTTCAGACTCCTGTGTCCTCGCCTTTATAGATGATGTTCGTGTTATAGTTCAGACTCCTGTGTCCTCGCTCTTTATAGATGATGTTCGTGTTATAGTTCAGACTCCTGTGTCCTCGTCTTTATAGATGATGTTCGTGTTATAGTTCAGGCTCCTGTGTCCTCGACTTTATAGATGATGTTCGTGTTATAGTTCAGACTCCTGTGTCCTCGTCTTTATAGATGATGTTCGTGTTATAGTTCAGACTCCTGTGTCCTCGCTCTTTATAGATGATGTTCGTGTTATAGTTCAGACTCCTGTGTCCTCGTCTTTATAGATGATGTTCGTGTTATAGTTCAGACTCCTGTGTCCTCGTCTTTATAGATGATGTTCGTGTTATAGTTCAGACTCCTGTGTCCTCGTCTTTATAGATGATGTTCGTGTTATAGTTCAGACTCCTGTGTCCTCGTCTTTATAGATGATGTTCGTGTTATAGTTCAGGCTCCTGTGTCCTCGTCTTTATAGATGATGTTCGTGTTATAGTTCAGACTCCTGTGTCCTCGTCTTTATAGATGATGTTCGTGTTATAGTTCAGACTCCTGTGTCCTCGTCTTTATAGATGATGTTCGTGTTATAGTTCAGACTCCTGTGTCCTCGTCTTTATAGATGATGTTCGTGTTATAGTTCAGGCTCCTGTGTCCTCGTCTTTATAGATGATGTTCGTGTTATAGTTCAGACTCCTGTGTCCTCGTCTTTATAGATGATGTTCGTGTTATAGTTCAGACTCCTGTGTCCTCGTCTTTATAGATGATGTTCGTGTTATAGTTCAGGCTCCTGTGTCCTCGTCTTTATAGATGATGTTCGTGTTATAGTTCAGACTCCTGTGTCCTCGTCTTTATAGATGATGTTCGTGTTATAGTTCAGACTCCTGTGTCCTCGTCTTTATAGATGATGTTCGTGTTATAGTTCAGGCTCCTGTGTCCTCGTCTTTATAGATGATGTTCGTGTTATAGTTCAGGCTCCTGTGTCCTCGACTTTATAGATGATGTTCGTGTTATAGTTCAGGCTCCTGTGTCCTCGCCTTTATAGATGATGTTCGTGTTATAGTTCAGGCTCCTGTGTCCTCGCCTTTATAGATGATGTTCGTGTTATAGTTCAGACTCCTGTGTCTTCGCCCTTATAGATGATGTTCGTGTTATAGTTCAGGCTCCTGTGTCCTCGTCTTTATAGATGATGTTCGTGTTATAGTTCAGACTCCTGTGTCCTCGTCTTTATAGATGATGTTCGTGTTATAGTTCAGACTCCTGTGTCCTCGACTTTATAGATGATGTTCGTGTTATAGTTCAGACTCCTGTGTCCTCGTCTTTATAGATGATGTTCGTGTTATAGTTCAGACTCCTGTGTCCTCGTCTTTATAGATGATGTTCGTGTTATAGTTCAGGCTCCTGTGTCCTCGTCTTTATAGATGATGTTCGTGTTATAGTTCAGACTCCTGAGTCCACCACTTGATAGATGATGTTCGTGTTATAGTTCAGACTCCTGTGTCCTCGTCTTTATAGATGATGTTCGTGTTATAGTTCAGACTCCTGTGTCCTCGTCTTTATAGATGATGTTCGTGTTATAGTTCAGACTCCTGTGTCCTCGTCTTTATAGATGATGTTCGTGTTATAGTTCAGACTCCTGTGTCCTCGCCATTATAGATGATGTAGGTGTTATAGTTCAGGCTCCTGTGTCCTCGTCTTTATAGATGATGTTCGTGTTATAGTTCAGGCTCCTGTGTCCTCGTCTTTATAGATGATGTTCGTGTTATAGTTCAGACTCCTGTGTCCTCGCTCTTTATAGATGATGTTCGTGTTATAGTTCAGACTCCTGTGTCCTCGTCTTTATAGATGATGTTCGTGGTTTAGTTCAGACTCCTGTGTCCTCGTCTTTATAGATGATGTTCGTGTTATAGTTCAGACTCCTGTGTCCTCGTCTTTATAGATGATGTTCGTGTTATAGTTCAGACTCCTGTGTCCTCGTCTTTATAGATGATGTTCGTGTTATAGTTCAGACTCCTGTGTCCTCGTCTTTATAGATGATGTTCGTGTTATAGTTCAGGCTCCTGTGTCCTCGCCTTTATAGATTATGTTCGTGTTATAGTTCAGACTCCTGTGTCCTCGTCTTTATAGATGATGTTCGTGTTATAGTTCAGACTCCTGTGTCCTCGTCTTTATAGATGATGTTCGTGTTATAGTTCAGGCTCCTGTGTCCTCGTCTTTATAGATGATGTTCGTGTTATAGTTCAGACTCCTGTGTCCTCGTCTTTATAGATGATGTTCGTGTTATAGTTCAGGCTCCTGTGTCCTCGTCTTTATAGATGATGTTCGTGTTATAGTTCAGACTCCTGTGTCCTCGCCTTTATAGATGATGTTCGTGGTTATAGTTCAGACTCCTGTGTCCTCGTCTTTATAGATGATGTTCGTGTTATAGTTCAGACTCCTGTGTCCTCGCCTTTATAGATGATGTTCGTGTTATAGTTCAGACTCCTGTGTCCTCGTCTTTATAGATGATGTTCGTGGTTATAGTTCAGACTCCTGTGTCCTCGTCTTTATAGATGATGTTCGTGTTATAGTTCAGGCTCCTGTGTCCTCGCCTTTATAGATGATGTTCGTGTTATAGTTCAGGCTCCTGTGTCCTCGCTCTTTATACATGATTTACTTGTTTTAGTTCAGACTCCTGTGTCCTCGTCTTTATAGATGATGTTCGTGTTATAGTTCAGGCTCCTGTGTCCTCGTCTTTATAGATGATGTTCGTGTTATAGTTCAGACTCCTGTGTCCTCGTCTTTATAGATGATGTTCGTGTTATAGTTCAGACTCCTGTGTCCACTTCTTTATAGATGATGTTCGTGTTATAGTTCAGACTCCTGTGTCCTCGTCTTTATAGATGATGTTCGTGTTATAGTTCAGACTCCTGTGTCCTCGTCTTTATAGATGATGTTCGTGTTATAGTTCAGGCTCCTGTGTCCTCGCCTTTATAGATGATGTTCGTGTTATAGTTCAGACTCCTGTGTCCTCGCCTTTATAGATGATGTTCGTGTTACAGTTCAGACTCCTGTTTCCTCGACTTTTATAGATGATGTTCGTGTTATAGTTCAGACTCCTGTGTCCTCGTCTTTATAGATGATGTTCGTGTTATAGTTCAGACTCCTGTGTCCTCGTCTTTATAGATGATGTTCGTGTTATAGTTCAGGCTCCTGTGTCCTCGCTTTATAGATGATGTTCGTGTTATAGTTCAGACTCCTGTGTCCTCGTCTTTATAGATGATGTCTGTGTTATAGTTCAGACTCCTGTGTCCTCGTCTTTATAGATGATGTTCGTGTTATAGTTCAGACTCCTGTGTCCTCGTCTTTATAGATGATGTTCGTGTTATAGTTCAGGCTCCTGTGTCCTCGTCTTTATAGATGATGTTCGTGTTATAGTTCAGGCTCCTGTGTCCTCGTCTTTATAGATGATGTTCGTGTTATAGTTCAGACTCCTGTGTCCTCGGCGTGATAGATGATGTTCGTGTTATAGTTCAGACTCCTGTGTCCTCGCCTTTATAGATGATGTTCGTGTTATAGTTCAGACTCCTGTGTCCTCGTCTTTATAGATGATGTTCGTGTTATAGTTCAGACTCCTGTGTCCTCGTCTTTATAGATGATGTTCGTGTTATAGTTCAGTCTCCTGTGTCCTCGTCTTTATAGATGATGTTCGTGTTATAGTTCAGGCTCCTGTGTCCTCGTCTTTATAGATGATGTTCGTGTTATAGTTCTGACTCCCGTGTCCTCGTCTTTATAGATGATGTTCGTGTTATAGTTCAGTCTCCTGTGTCCTCTCGTTTTTAGTTGATGTTCGTGTTATAGTTCAGACTCCTGTGTCCTCGTCTTTATAGATGATGTTCGTGTTATAGTTCAGGCTCCTGTGTCCTCGTCTTTATAGATGATGTTCGTGTTATAGTTCAGACTCCTGTGTCCTCGTCTTTATAGATGATGTTCGTGTTATAGTTCAGACTCCTGTGTCCTCGCCTTTATAGATGATGTTCGTGTTATAGTTCAGACTCCTGTGTCCTCGCCTTTATAGATGATGTTCGTGTTATAGTTCAGACTCCTGTGTCCTCGCTCTTTATAGATGATGTTCGTGTTATAGTTCAGACTCCTGTGTCCTCGTCTTTATAGATGATGTTCGTGTTATAGTTCAGACTCCTGTGTCCTCGCCTTTATAGATGATGTCTGTGTTATAGTTCAGACTCCTGTGTCCTCGCTCTTTATAGATGATGTTCGTGGTTATAGTTCAGACTCCTGTGTCCTCGTCTTTATAGATGATGTTCGTGTTATAGTTCAGACTCCTGTGTCCTCGCTCTTTATAGATGATGTTCGTGTTATAGTTCAGACTCCTGTGTCCTCGTCTTTATAGATGATGTTCGTGTTATAGTTCAGACTCCTGTGTCCTCGTCTTTATAGATGATGTTCGTGTTATAGTTCAGACTCCCGTGTCCTCGCCTTTATAGATGATGTTCGTGTTATAGTTCAGACTCCTGTGTCCTCGTCTTTATAGATGATGTTCGTGTTATAGTTCAGACTCCTGTGTCCTCGCCTTTATAGATGATGTTCGTGGTTATAGTTCAGACTCCTGTGTCCTCGCCTTTATAGATGATGTTCGTGTTATAGTTCAGACTCCTGTGTCCTCGCCTTTATAGATGATGTCTGTGGTTATAGTTCAGACTCCTGTGTCCTCGCCTTTATAGATGATGTTCGTGTTATAGTTCAGACTCCTGTGTCCTCGTCTTTATAGATGATGTTCGTGGTTATAGTTCAGACTCCTGTGTCCTCGTCTTTATAGATGATGTTCGTGTTATAGTTCAGACTCCTGTGTCCTCGTCTTTATAGATGATGTTCGTGTTATAGTTCAGACTCCTGTGTCCTCGTCTTTATAGATGATGTTCGTGTTATAGTTCAGGCTCCTGTGTCCTCGTCTTTATAGATGATGTTCTGGTTATAGTTCAGACTCCTGTGTCCTCGTCTTTATAGATGATGTTCGTGTTATAGTTCAGACTCCTGTGTCCTCGTCTTTATAGTTGATGTTCGTGTTATAGTTCAGGCTCCTGTGTCCTCGCTCTTTATAGATGATGTTCGTGTTATAGTTCAGGCTCCTGTGTCCTCGTCTTTATAGATGATGTTCGTGTTATAGTTCAGACTCCTGTGTCCTCGTCTTTATAGATGATGTTCGTGTTATAGTTCAGACTCCTGTGTCCTCGTCTTTATAGATGATGTTCGTGTTATAGTTCAGACTCCTGTGTCCTCGTCTTTATAGATGATGTTCGTGTTATAGTTCAGACTCCTGTGTCCTCGTCTTTATAGATGATGTTCGTGTTATAGTTCAGACTCCTGTGTCCTTGCCTTTCTCGATGATGTTCGTGTTATAGTTCAGACTCCTGTGTCCTCGTCTTTATAGATGATGTTCGTGTTATAGTTCAGACTCCTGTGTCCTCGTCTTTATAGATGATGTTCGTGTTATAGTTCAGGCTCCTGTGTCCTCGTCTTTATAGATGATGTTCAGTTAATAATACAGACTCCTGTGTCCTCGTCTTTATAGATGATGTTCGTGTTATAGTTCAGGCTCCTGTGTCCTCGTCTTTATAGATGATGTTCGTGTTATAGTTCAGACTCCTGTGTCCTCGTCTTTCTAGATGATGTTCTGGTTATAGTTCCGACTCCTGTGTCATCGTCTGTATAGATGTTGTTCGTGTTATAGTTCAGACTCCTGTGTCCTCGCCTTTATAGATGATGTTCGTGGTTATAGTTCAGACTCCTGTGTCCTCGTCTTTATAGATGATGTTCGTGTTATAGTTCAGACTCCTGTGTCCTCGTCTTTATAGATGATGTTCGTGTTATAGTTCAGACTCCTGTGTCCTCGTCTTTATAGATGATGTTCGTGTTATAGTTCAGACTCCTGTGTCCTCGTCTTTATAGATGATGTTCGTGTTATAGTTCAGGCTCCTGTGTCCTCGTCTTTATAGATGATGTTCGTGTTATAGTTCAGACTCCTGTGTCCTCGTCTTTATAGATGATGTTCGTGTTATAGTTCAGACTCCTGTGTCCTCGTCTTTATAGATGATGTTCGTGTTATAGTTCAGACTCCTGTGTCCTCGTCTTTATAGATGTTGTCTGTGTTATAGTTCAGACTCCTGTGTCCTCGTCTTTATAGATGATGTTCGTGTTATAGTTCAGACTCCTGTGTCCTCGTCTTTATAGATGATGTTCGTGTTATAGTTCAGACTCCTGTGTCCTCGTCTTTATAGATGATGTTCGTGTTATAGTTCAGGCTCCTGTGTCCTCGCTCTTTATAGATGATGTTCGTAGCTATAGTTCAGACTCCTGTGTCCTCGTCTTTATAGATGATGTTCGTGTTATAGTTCAGACTCCTGTGTCCTCGTCTTTATAGATGATGTTCGTGTTATAGTTCAGACTCCTGTGTCCTCGTCTTTATAGATGATGTTCGTGTTATAGTTCAGACTCCTGTGTCCTCGACTTTATAGATGATGTTCGTGTTATAGTTCAGACTCCTGTGTCCTCGTCTTTATAGATGATGTTCGTGTTATAGTTCAGACTCCTGTGTCCTCGTCTTTATAGATGATGTTCGTGTTATAGTTCAGACTCCTGTGTCCTCGTCTTTATAGATGATGTTCGTGTTATAGTTCAGACTCCTGTGTCCTCGTCTTTATAGATGATGTTCGTGTTATAGTTCAGACTCCTGTGTCCTCGTCTTTATAGATGATGTTCGTGTTATAGTTCAGACTCCTGTGTCCTCGTCTTTATAGATGATGTTCGTGTTATAGTTCAGACTCCTGTGTCCTCGTCTTTATAGATGATGTTCGTGTTATAGTTCAGACTCCTGTGTCCTCGTCTTTATAGATGATGTTCGTGTTATAGTTCAGGCTCCTGTGTCCTCGTCTTTATAGATGATGTTCGTGTTATAGTTCAGACTCCTGTGTCCTCGTCTTTATAGATGATGTTCGTGTTATAGTTCAGGCTCCTGTGTCCTCGTCTTTATAGATGATGTTCGTGTTATAGTTCAGACTCCTGTGTCCTCGTCTTTATAGATGATGTTCGTGTTATAGTTCAGACTCCTGTGTCCTCGTCTTTATAGATGATGTTCGTGTTATAGTTCAGGCTCCTGTGTCCTCGTCTTTATAGATGATGTTCGTGTTATAGTTCAGACTCCTGTGTCCTCGTCTTTATAGATGATGTTCGTGTTATAGTTCAGGCTCCTGTGTCCTCGTCTTTATAGATGATGTTCGTGTTATAGTTCAGACTCCTGTGTCCTCGTCTTTATAGATGATGTTCGTGTTATAGTTCAGACTCCTGTGTCCTCGTCTTTATAGATGATGTTCGTGTTATAGTTCAGACTCCTGTGTCCTCGTCTTTATAGATGATGTTCGTGTTATAGTTCAGGCTCCTGTGTCCTCGTCTTTATAGATGATGTTCGTGTTATAGTTCAGACTCCTGTGTCCTCGTCTTTATAGATGATGTTCGTGTTATAGTTCAGACTCCTGTGTCCTCGCCTCGATATATGATTTTCGTGTTTTACTACAGACTCCTGTGTCCTCGACGCTATAGATGATGTTCGTGTTATAGTTCAGGCTCCTGTGTCCTCGTCTTTATAGATGATGTTCGTGTTATAGTTCAGACTCCTGTGTCCTCGTCTTTATAGATGATGTTCGTGTTATAGTTCAGACTCCTGTGTCCTCGTCTTTATAGATGATGTTCGTGTTATAGTTCAGACTCCTGTGTCCTCGTCTTTATAGATGATGTTCGTTTTATAGTTCAGTCTCCTGTGTCCTCGTCTTTATAGATGATGTTCGTGTTATAGTTCAGACTCCTGTGTCCTCGTCTTTATAGATGATGTTCGTGTTATAGTTCAGGCTCCTGTGTCCTCGTCTTTATAGATGATGTTCGTGTTATAGTTCAGACTCCTGTGTCCTCGTCTTTATAGATGATGTTCGTGTTATAGTTCAGGCTCCTGTGTCCTCGACTTTATAGATGATGTTCGTGTTATAGTTCAGGCTCCTGTGTCCTCGTCTTTATAGATGATGTTCGTGTTATAGTTCAGACTCCTGTGTCCTCGTCTTTATAGATGATGTTCGTGTTATAGTTCAGACTCCTGTGTCCTCGTCTTTATAGATGATGTTCGTGTTATAGTTCAGACTCCTGTGTCCTCGTCTTTATAGATGATGTTCGTGTTATAGTTCAGACTCCTGTGTCCTCGTCTTTATAGATGATGTTCGTGTTATAGTTCAGACTCGAGTGACCTCGTAATTATAGATGATGTTCGTGTTATAGTTCAGTCTCCTGTGTCCTCGCCTTTATAGATGATGTTCGTGTTATAGTTCAGGCTCCTGTGTCCTCGTCTTTATAGATGATGTTCGTGTTATAGTTCAGACTCCTGTGTCCTCGTCTTTATAGATGATGTTCGTGTTATAGTTCAGGCTCCTGTGTCCTCGTCTTTATAGATGATGTTCGTGTTATAGTTCAGACTCCTGTGTCCTCGTCTTTATAGATGATGTTCGTGTTATAGTTCAGACTCCTGTGTCCTCGTCTTTATAGATGATGTTCGTGTTATAGTTCAGGCTCCTGTGTCCTCGTCTTTATAGATGATGTTCGTGTTATAGTTCAGGCTCCTGTGTCCTCGTCTTTATAGATGATGTTCGTGTTATAGTTCAGGCTCCTGTGTCCTCGTCTTTATAGATGATGTTCGTGTTATAGTTCAGACTCCTGTGTCCTCGTCTTTATAGATGATGTTCGTGTTATAGTTCAGACTCCTGTGTCCTCGTCTTTATAGATGATGTTCGTGTTATAGTTCAGACTCCTGTGTCCTCGTCTTTATAGATGATGTTCGTGTTATAGTTCAGACTCCTGTGTCCTCGTCTTTATAGATGATGTTCGTGTTATAGTTCAGACTCCTGTGTCCTCGTCTTTATAGATGATGTTCGTGTTATAGTTCAGGCTCCTGTGTCCTCGTCTTTATAGATGATGTTCGTGTTATAGTTCAGGCTCCTGTGTCCTCGTCTTTATAGATGATGTTCGTGTTATAGTTCAGGCTCCTGTGTCCTCGTCTTTATAGATGATGTTCGTGTTATAGTTCAGACTCCTGTGTCCTCGTCTTTATAGATGATGTTAGTGTTATAGTTCAGACTCCTGTGTCCTCGTCTTTATAGATGATGTTCGTGTTATAGTTCAGACTCCTGTGTCCTCGTCTTTATAGATGATGTTCGTGTTATAGTTCAGACTCCTGTGTCCTCGTCTTTATAGATGATGTTCGTGTTATAGTTCAGACTCCTGTGTCCTCGTCTTTATAGATGATGTTCGTGTTATAGTTCAGACTCCTGTGTCCTCGTCTTTATAGATGATGTTCGTGTTATAGTTCAGACTCCTGTGTCCTCGTCTTTATAGATGATGTTCGTGTTATAGTTCAGACTCCTGTGTCCTCGTCTTTATAGATGATGTTAGTTTTATAGTTCAGACTCCTGTGTCCTCGTCTTTATAGATGATGTTCGTGTTATAGTTCAGACTCCTGTGTCCTCGTCTTTATAGATGATGTTCGTGTTATAGTTCAGACTCCTGTGTCCTCGTCTTTATAGATGATGTTCGTGTTATAGTTCAGACTCCTGTGTCCTCGTCTTTATAGATGATGTTCGTGTTATAGTTCAGGCTCCTGTGTCCTCGTCTTTATAGATGATGTTCGTGTTATAGTTCAGACTCCTGTGTCCTCGTCTTTATAGATGATGTTCGTGTTATAGTTCAGACTCCTGTGTCCTCGTCTTTATAGATGATGTTCGTGTTATAGTTCAGACTCCTGTGTCCTCGCCTTTATAGATGATGTTCGTGTTATAGTTCAGACTCCTGTGTCCTCGCTCTTTATAGATGATGTTCGTATTATAGTTCAGACTCCTGTGTCCTCGTCTTTATAGATGATGTTCGTGTTATAGTTCAGACTCCTGTGTCCTCGTCTTTATAGATGATGTTCGTGTTATAGTTCAGGCTCCTGTGTCCTCGTCTTTATAGATGATGTTCGTGTTATAGTTCAGACTCCTGTGTCCTCGTCTTTATAGATGATGTTCGTGTTATAGTTCAGACTCCTGTGTCCTCGTCTTTATAGATGATGTTCGTGTTATAGTTCAGACTCCTGTGTCCTCGTCTTTATAGATGATGTTAGTGTTATAGTTCAGACTCCTGTGTCCTCGTCTTTATAGATGATGTTCGTGTTATAGTTCAGGCTCCTGTGTCCTCGTCTTTATAGATGATGTTCGTGTTATAGTTCAGACTCCTGTGTCCTCGTCTTTATAGATGATGTTCGTGTTATAGTTCAGACTCCTGTGTCCTCGTCTTTATAGATGATGTTCGTGTTATAGTTCAGGCTCCTGTGTCCTCGTCTTTATAGATGATGTTAGTGTTATAGTTCAGACTCCTGTGTCCTCGTCTTTATAGATGATGTTCGTGTTATAGTTCAGACTCCTGTGTCCTCGTCTTTATAGATGATGTTCGTGTTATAGTTCAGACTCCTGTGTCCTCGTCTTTATAGATGATGTTAGTGTTATAGTTCAGACTCCTGTGTCCTCGTCTTTATAGATGATGTTCGTGTTATAGTTCAGACTCCTGTGTCCTCGTCTTTATAGATGATGTTCGTGTTATAGTTCAGACTCCTGTGTCCTCGTCTTTATAGATGATGTTAGTGTTATAGTTCAGACTCCTGTGTCCTCGTCTTTATAGATGATGTTCGTGTTATAGTTCAGACTCCTGTGTCCTCGTCTTTATAGATGATGTTCGTGTTATAGTTCAGACTCCTGTGTCCTCGTCTTTATAGATGATGTTCGTGTTATAGTTCAGACTCCTGTGTCCTCGTCTTTATAGATGATGTTCGTGTTATAGTTCAGACTCCTGTGTCCTCGTCTTTATAGATGATGTTAGTGTTATAGTTCAGGCTCCTGTGTCCTCGTCTTTATAGATGATGTTCGTGTTATAGTTCAGACTCCTGTGTCCTCGTCTTTATAGATGATGTTAGTGTTATAGTTCAGTCTCCTGTGTCCTCGTCTTTATTGATGATGTTAGTGTTATAGTTCAGACTCCTGTGTCCTCGTCTTTATAGATGATGTTCGTGTTATAGTTCAGACTCCTGTGTCCTCGTCTTTATAGATGATGTTCGTGTTATAGTTCAGACTCCTGTGTCCTCGTCTTTATAGATGATGTTCGTGTTATAGTTCAGGCTCCTGTGTCCTCGTCTTTATAGATGATGTTCGTGTTATAGTTCAGACTCCTGTGTCCTCGTCTTTATAGATGATGTTCGTGTTATAGTTCAGACTCCTGTGTCCTCGTCTTTATAGATGATGTTCGTGTTATAGTTCAGACTCCTGTGTCCTCGTCTTTATAGATGATGTTCGTGTTATAGTTCAGACTCCTGTGTCCTCGTCTTTATAGATGATGTTCTATTTATAGTTCAGGCTCCTGTGTCCTCGTCTTTATAGATGATGTTCGTGTTATAGTTCAGACTCCTGTGTCCTCGTCTTTATAGATGATGTTCGTGTTATAGTTCAGACTCCTGTGTCCTCGTCTTTATAGATGATGTTCGTGTTATAGTTCAGACTCCTGTGTCCTCGTCTTTATAGATGATGTTCGTGTTATAGTTCAGGCTCCTGTGTCCTCGTCTTTATAGATGATGTTCGTGTTATAGTTCAGACTCCTGTGTCCTCGTCTTTATAGATGATGTTCGTGTTATAGTTCAGACTCCTGTGTCCTCGTCTTTATAGATGATGTTCGTGTTATAGTTCAGACTCCTGTGTCCTCGTCTTTATAGATGATGTTCGTGTTATAGTTCAGACTCCTGTGTCCTCGTCTTTATAGATGATGTTCGTGTTATAGTTCAGACTCCTGTGTCCTCGTCTTTATAGATGATGTTCGTGTTATAGTTCAGACTCCTGTGTCCTCGTCTTTATAGATGATGTTCAGTGTTATAGTTCAGACTCCTGTGTCCTCGTCTTTATAGATGATGTTCGTGTTATAGTTCAGACTCCTGTGTCCTCGTCTTTATAGATGATGTTCGTGTTATAGTTCAGACTCCTGTGTCCTCGTCTTTATAGATGATGTTCGTGTTATAGTTCAGACTCCTGTGTCCTCGTCTTTATAGATGATGTTAGTGTTATAGTTCAGACTCCTGTGTCCTCGTCTTTATAGATGAAGTACGTTTTATAGTTCAGACTCCTGTGTCCTCGTCTTTATAGATGATGTTAGTGTTATAGTTCAGACTCCTGTGTCCTCGTCTTTATAGATGATGTTCGTGTTATAGTTCAGGCTCCTGTGTCCTCGTCTTTATAGATGATGTTCGTGTTATAGTTCAGGCTCCTGTGTCCTCGTCTTTATAGATGATGTTCGTGTTATAGTTCAGACTCCTGTGTCCTCGTCTTTATAGATGATGTTCGTGTTATAGTTCAGGCTCCTGTGTCCTCGTCTTTATAGATGATGTTCGTGTTATAGTTCAGGCTCCTGTGTCCTCGTCTTTATAGATGATGTTCGTGTTATAGTTCAGACTCCTGTGTCCTCGTCTTTATAGATGATGTTCGTGTTATAGTTCAGACTCCTGTGTCCTCGTCTTTATAGATGATGTTCGTGTTATAGTTCAGACTCCTGTGTCCTCGTCTTTATAGATGATGTTAGTGTTATAGTTCAGGCTCCTGTGTCCTCGTCTTTATAGATGATGTTCGTGTTATAGTTCAGACTCCTGTGTCCTCGTCTTTATAGATGATGTTAGTGTTATAGTTCAGACTCCTGTGTCCTCGTCTTTATAGATGATGTTCGTGTTATAGTTCAGGCTCCTGTGTCCTCGTCTTTATAGATGATGTTCGTGTTATAGTTCAGACTCCTGTGTCCTCGTCTTTATAGATTATGTTAGTGTTATAGTTCAGACTCCTGTGTCCTCGTCTTTATAGATGATGTTCGTGTTATAGTTCAGACTCCTGTGTCCTCGTCTTTATAGATGATGTTAGAGTTATAGTTCAGACTCCTGTGTCCTCGTCTTTATAGATGATGTTCGTGTTATAGTTCAGACTCCTGTGTCCTCGTCTTTATAGATGTTGTTGGTGTTATAGTTCTGACTCCTGTGTCCTCGTCTTTATAGATGATGTTCGTGTTATAGTTCAGACTCCTGTGTCCTCGTCTTTATAGATGATGTTCGTGTTATAGATTCAGACTCCTGTGTCCTCGTCTTTATAGATGATGTTAGTGTTATAGTTCAGACTCCTGTGTCCTCGTCTTTATAGATGATGTTCGTGTTATAGTTCAGACTCCTGTGTCCTCGTCTTTATAGATGATGTTCGTGTTATAGTTCAGGCTCCTGTGTCCTCGTCTTTATAGATGATGTTCGTGTTATAGTTCAGACTCCTGTGTCCTCGTCTTTATAGATGATGTTCGTGTTATAGTTCAGACTCCTGTGTCCTCGTCTTTATAGATGATGTTCGTGTTATAGTTCAGACTCCTGTGTCCTCGTCTTTATAGATGATGTTCGTGTTATAGTTCAGACTCCTGTGTCCTCGTCTTTATAGATGATGTTCGTGTTATAGTTCAGACTCCTGTGTCCTCGTCTTTATAGATGATGTTCGTGTTATAGTTCAGACTCCTGTGTCCTCGTCTTTATAGATGATGTTCGTGTTATAGTTCAGACTCCTGTGTCCTCGTCTTTATAGATGAGGTTAGTGTAATAGTTCAGAAACCTGTTTCATCTACTTTATCGAGGATTGTATTGTTATAGTTCAGACTCCTGTGTCCTCGTCTTTATAGATGATGTTCGTGTTATAGTTCAGACTCCTGTGTCCTCGTCTTTATAGATGATGTTAGTGTTATAGTTCAGACTCCTGTGTCCTCGTCTTTATAGATGATGTTCGTGTTATAGTTCAGACTCCTGTGTCCTCGTCTTTATAGATGATGTTAGTGTTATAGTTCAGACTCCTGTGTCCTCGTCTTTATAGATGATGTTCGTGTTATAGTTCAGACTCCTGTGTCCTCGTCTTTATAGATGATGTTCGTGTTATAGTTCAGACTCCTGTGTCCTCGTCTTTATAGATGATGTTCGTGTTATAGTTCAGACTCCTGTGTCCTCGTCTTTATAGATGATGTTCGTGTTATAGTTCAGACTCCTGTGTCCTCGTCTTTATAGATGATGTTCGTGTTATAGTTCAGACTCCTGTGTCCTCGTCTTTATAGATGATGTTCGTGTTATAGTTCAGACTCCTGTGTCCTCGTCTTTATAGATGATGTTAGTGTTATAGTTCAGACTCCTGTGTCCTCGTCTTTATAGATGATGTTCGTGTTATAGTTCAGACTCCTGTGTCCTCGTCTTTATAGATGATGTTCGTGTTATAGTTCAGACTCCTGTGTCCTCGTCTTTATAGATGATGTTAGAGAGATAGTTCAGACTCCTGTGAACTCGTCTGTATAGATGAGGTTAGTGTTATAGTTGAGGCTCCTGTGTCCTCGTCTTTATTGACGATGTTAGTGTTATAGTTCAGGCTCCTGTGTCCTCGTCTTTATAGATGATGTTCGTGTTATAGTTCAGGCTCCTGTGTCCTCGTCTTTATAGATGATGTTCGTGTTATAGTTCAGACTCCTGTGTCCTCGTCTTTATAGATGATGTTCGTGTTATAGTTCAGACTCCTGTGTCCTCGTCTTTATAGATGATGTTAGTGTTATAGTTCAGACTCCTGTGTCCTCGTCTTTATAGATGATGTTCGTGTTATAGTTCAGACTCCTGTGTCCTCGTCTTTATAGATGATGTTCGTTTTATAGTTCAGTCTCCTGTGTCCTCGTCTTTATAGATGATGTTCGTGTTATAGTTCAGACTCCTGTGTCCTCGTCTTTATAGATGATGTTCGTGTTATAGTTCAGACTCCTGTGTCCTCGTCTTTATAGATGATGTTCGTGTTATAGTTCAGACTCCTGTGTCCTCGTCTTTATAGATGATGTTCGTGTTATAGTTCAGACTCCTGTGTCCTCGTCTTTATAGATGATGTTCGTGTTATAGTTCAGACTCCTGTGTCCTCGTCTTTATAGATGATGTTCGTGTTATAGTTCAGGCTCCTGTGTCCTCGTCTTTATAGATGATGTTCGTGTTATAGTTCAGACTCCTGTGTCCTCGTCTTTATAGATGATGTTCGTGTTATAGTTCAGACTCCTGTGTCCTCGTCTTTATAGATGATGTTCGTGTTATAGTTCAGGCTCCTGTGTCCTCGTCTTTATAGATGATGTTCGTGTTATAGTTCAGACTCCTGTGTCCTCGTCTTTATAGATGATGTTCGTGTTATAGTTCAGGCTCCTGTGTCCTCGTCTTTATAGATGATGTTCGTGTTATAGTTCAGACTCCTGTGTCCTCGTCTTTATAGATGATGTTCGTGTTATAGTTCAGACTCCTGTGTCCTCGTCTTTATAGATGATGTTAGTGTTATAGTTCAGACTCCTGTGTCCTCGTCTTTATAGATGATGTTCGTGTTATAGTTCAGACTCCTGTGTCCTCGTCTTTATAGATGATGTTCGTGTTATAGTTCAGGCTCCTGTGTCCTCGTCTTTATAGATGATGTTCGTGTTATAGTTCAGACTCCTGTGTCCTCGTCTTTATAGATGATGTTCGTGTTATAGTTCAGACTCCTGTGTCCTCGTCTTTATAGATGATGTTCGTGTTATAGTTCAGACTCCTGTGTCCTCGTCTTTATAGATGATGTTCGTGTTATAGTTCAGACTCCTGTGTCCTCGTCTTTATAGATGATGTTCGTGTTATAGTTCAGACTCCTGTGTCCTCGTCTTTATAGATGATGTTCGTGTTATAGTTCAGACTCCTGTGTCCTCGTCTTTATAGATGATGTTCGTGTTATAGTTCAGGCTCCTGTGTCCTCGTCTTTATAGATGATGTTAGTGTTATAGTTCAGACTCCTGTGTCCTCGTCTTTATAGATGATGTTCGTGTTATAGTTCAGACTCCTGTGTCCTCGTCTTTATAGATGATGTTAGTGTTATAGTTCAGACTCCTGTGTCCTCGTCTTTATAGATGATGTTCGTGTTATAGTTCAGGCTCCTGTGTCCTCGTCTTTATAGATGATGTTCGTGTTATAGTTCAGACTCCTGTGTCCTCGTCTTTATAGATGATGTTAGTGTTATAGTTCAGACTCCTGTGTCCTCGTCTTTATAGATGATGTTCGTGTTATAGTTCAGACTCCTGTGTCCTCGTCTTTATAGATGATGTTCGTGTTATAGTTCAGGCTCCTGTGTCCTCGTCTTTATAGATGATGTTCGTGTTATAGTTCAGACTCCTGTGTCCTCGTCTTTATAGATGATGTTCGTGTTATAGTTCAGACTCCTGTGTCCTCGTCTTTATATATGATGTTAGGTGTTATAGTTCAGGCTCCTGTGTCCTCGTCTTTATAGATGATGTTAGTGTTATAGTTCAGACTCCTGTGTCCTCGTCTTTATAGATGATATTAGGTGTTATAGTTCAGACTCCTTTGTCCTCGTCTTTATAGATGATGTTAGTGTTATAGTTCAGACTCCTGTGTCCTCGTCTTTATAGATGATGTTCGTGTTATAGTTCAGGCTCCTGTGTCCTCGTCTTTATAGATGATGTTCGTGTTATAGTTCAGACTCCTGTGTCCTCGTCTTTATAGATGATGTTCGTGTTATAGTTCAGACTCCTGTGTCCTCGTCTTTATAGATGATGTTCGTGTTATAGTTCAGACTCCTGTGTCCTCGTCTTTATAGATGATGTTCGTGTTATAGTTCAGACTCCTGTGTCCTCGTCTTTATAGATGATGTTCGTGTTATAGTTCAGACTCCTGTGTCCTCGTCTTTATAGATGATGTTAGTGTTATAGTTCAGACTCCTGTGTCCTCGTCTTTATAGATGATGTTCGTGTTATAGTTCAGGCTCCTGTGTCCTCGTCTTTATAGATGATGTTCGTGTTATAGTTCAGGCTCCTGTGTCCTCGTCTTTATAGATGATGTTCGTGTTATAGTTCAGACTCCTGTGTCCTCGTCTTTATAGATGATGTTCGTGTTATAGTTCAGACTCCTGTGGACTTGTGTTTTTAGCTGTTGTTAGTTTTTTTTGTCGAGTCTCCTGTGTCCTCGTCTTTATAGATGATGTTCGTGTTATAGTTCAGGCTCCTGTGTCCTCGTCTTTATAGATGATGTTAGTGTTATTGTTCAGGCTCCTGTGTCCTCGTCTTTATAGATGATGTTCGTGTTATAGTTCAGGCTCCTGTGTCCTCGTCTTTATAGATGATGTTAGTGTTATAGTTCAGACTCCTGTGTCCTCGTCTTTATAGATGATGTTAGTGTTATAGTTCAGACTCCTGTGTCCTCGTCTTTATAGATGATGTTAGTGTTATAGTTCAGTCTCCTGTGTCCTCGTCTTTATAGATGATGTTCGTGTTATAGTTCAGGCTCCTGTGTCCTCGTCTTTATAGATGATGTTCGTGTTATAGTTCAGACTCCTGTGTCCTCGTCTTTATAGATGATGTTCGTGTTATAGTTCAGACTCCTGTGTCCTCGTCTTTATAGATGATGTGAGGGTTATAGTTCAGACTCGTGTGTCCTCGTCTTTATAGATGATGTTCGTGTTATAGTTCAGACTCCTGTGTCCTCGTCTTTATAGATGATGTTAGTGATATAGTTCAGACTCCTGTGTCCTCGTCTTTATAGATGATGTTCGTGTTATAGTTCAGACTCCTGTGTCCTCGTCTTTATAGATGATGTTAGTGTTATAGTTCAGACTCCTGTGTCCTCGTCTTTATAGATGATGTTCGTGTTATAGTTCAGACTCCTGTGTCCTCGTCTTTATAGATGATGTTCGTGTTATAGTTCAGACTCCTGTGTCCTCGTCTTTATAGATGATGTTAGTGTATTTATAGTTCAGACTCCTGTGTCCTCGTCTTTATAGATGATGTTCGTGTTATAGTTCAGACTCCTGTGTCCTCGTCTTTATAGATGATGTTCGTGTTATAGTTCAGGGATCATGTGTCCTCGTCTTTATAGATGATGTTCGTGTTATAGTTCAGACTCCTGTGTCATCGTCTTTATAGATGATGTTAGTGTTATAGTTCAGACTCCTGTGTCCTCGTCTTTATAGATGATGTTCGTGTTATAGTTCAGACTCCTGTGTCCTCGTCTTTATAGATGATGTTCGTGTTATAGTTCAGACTCCTGTGTCCTCGTCTTTATAGATGATGTTAGTGTTATAGTTCAGACTCCTGTGTCCTCGTCTTTATAGATGATGTTCGTGTTATAGTTCAGACTCCTGTGTCCTCGTCTTTATAGATGATGTTCGTGTTATAGTTCAGACTCCTGTGTCCTCGTCTTTATAGATGATGTTCGTGTTATAGTTCAGGCTCCTGTGTCCTCGTCTTTATAGATGATGTTCGTGTTATAGTTCAGACTCCTGTGTCCTCGTCTTTATAGATGATGTTCGTGTTATAGTTCAGGCTCCTGTGTCCTCGTCTTTATAGATGATGTTCGTGTTATAGTTCAGACTCCTGTGTCCTCGTCTTTATAGATGATGTTCGTGTTATAGTTCAGACTCCTGTGTCCTCGTCTTTATAGATGATGTTCGTGTTATAGTTCAGACTCCTGTGTCCTCGTCTTTATAGTTGATGTTAGTGTTATAGTTCAGGCTCCTGTGTCCTCGTCTTTATAGATGATGTTCGTGTTATAGTTCAGACTCCTGTGTCCTCGTCTTTATAGATGATGTTCGTGTTATAGTTCAGACTCCTGTGTCCTCGTCTTTATAGATGATGTTAGTGTTATAGTTCAGACTCCTGTGTCCTCGTCTGTATAGATGATGTTAGTGTTATAGTTCAGGCTCCTGTGTCCTCGTCTTTATAGATGATGTTCGTGTTATAGTTCAGACTCCTGTGTCCTCGTCTTTATAGATGATGTTCGTGTTATAGTTCAGACTCCTGTGTCCTCGTCTTTATAGATGATGTTCGTGTTATAGTTCAGACTCCTGTGTCCTCGTCTTTATAGATGATGTTCGTGTTATAGTTCAGGCTCCTGTGTCCTCGTCTTTATAGATGATGTTCGTGTTATAGTTCAGACTCCTGTGTCCTCGTCTTTATAGATGATGTTCGTGTTATAGTTCAGACTCCTGTGTCCTCGTCTTTATAGATGATGTTCGTGTTATAGTTCAGGCTCCTGTGTCCTCGTCTTTATAGATGATGTTCGTGTTATAGTTCAGACTCCTGTGTCCTCGTCTTTATAGATGATGTTCGTGTTATAGTTCAGACTCCTGTGTCCTCGTCTTTATAGATGATGTTCGTGTTATAGTTCAGACTCCTGTGTCCTCGTCTTTATAGATGATGTTAGTGTTATAGTTCAGACTCCTGTGTCCTCGTCTTAAGAGATGCGGGTCGTGTTATAGTTCACACTCCCGTGTCCTCGTCATTCTAGATGACGTAAGTGTTATAGTTCAGTCTCCAGGGTCCTCGTCTTTCTAGATGATGGTAGTGTTATAGTTCAGACTCCTGTGTCCTCGTCTTTATAGATGATGTTCGTGTTATAGTTCAGACTCCTGTGTCCTCGTCTTTATAGATGATGATAGTGTTATAGTTCAGACTCCTGTGTCCTCGTCTTTATAGATGATGTTCGTGTTATAGTTCAGACTCCTGTGTCCTCGTCTTTATAGATGATGTTAGTGAAATAGTTAAGACAACTGTGTCCTCGTCTGTATAGATGATGTTAGAGTTATATATCACACTCCTGTGTCCTCGTCTTTATAGATGATGTTAGTGTTATAGTTCAGACTCCTGTGTCCTCGTCTTTATAGATGATGTTAGTGTTATAGTTCAGACTCCTGTGTCCTCGTCTTTATAGATGATGTTCGTGTTATAGTTCAGACTCCTGTGTCCTCGTCTTTATAGATGATGTTAGTGTTATAGTTCAGACTCCTGTGTCCTCGTCTTTATAGATGATGTTCGTGTTATAGTTCAGACTCCTGTGTCCTCGTCTTTATAGATGATGTTCGTGTTATAGTTCAGTCTCCTGTGTCCTCGTCTTTATAGATGATGTTCGTGTTATAGTTCAGACTCCTGTGTCCTCGTCTTTATAGATGATGTTCGTGTTATATTTAAGACTCCTGTGTCCTCGTCTTTATAGATGATGTTAGGTATTTATAGTTCAGACTCCTGTGTCCTCGTCTTTATAGATGATGTTCGTGTTATAGTTCAGTATTCTGTGTCCTCGTGTTTATAGTTGATGTTTGAGTTATAGTTCAGACTCCTGTGTCCTCGTCTTTATAGATGATGTTCGTGTTATAGTTCAGACTCCTGTGTCCTCGTCTTTATAGATGATGTTAGTGTTATAGTTCAGGCTCCTGTGTCCTCGTCTTTATAGATGATTTTCGTGTTATAGTTCAGGCTCCTGTGTCCTCTTATTTTTAGATGTTTTTAGTGTTATAGTTCAGACTCCTGTGTCCTCGTCTTTATAGATGATGTTCGTGTTATAGTTCAGGCTCCTTTGTACTCGTATTTATAGATGATGTTAGTGTTATAGTTCAGACTCCTGTGTCCTCGTCTTTATAGATGATGTTCGTGTTATAGTTCAGACTCCTGTGTCCTCGTCTTTATAGATGATGTTCGTGTTATAGTTCAGACTCCTGTGTCCTCGTCTTTATAGATGATGTTCGTGTTATAGTTCAGACTCCTGTGTCCTCGTCTTTATAGATGATGTTAGTGTTATAGTTCAGACTCCTGTGTCCTCGTCTTTGTAGATGAGGTTCGTGTTATAGATTCAGACTCCTGTGTCATCCTCTTTATAGATGATGTTAGTGTTATAGTTCAGACTCCTGTGTCCTCGTCTTTATAGATGATGTTCGTGTTATAGTTCAGACTCCTGTGTCCTCGTCTTTATAGATGATGTTCGTGTTATAGTTCAGACTCCTGTGTCCTCGTCTTTATAGATGATGTTCGTGTTATAGTTCAGACTCCTGTGTCCTCGTCTTTATAGATGATGTTCGTGTTATAGTTCAGGCTCCTGTGTCCTCGTCTTTATAGATGATGTTCGTGTTATAGTTCAGACTCCTGTGTCCTCGTCTTTATAGATGATGTTAGTGTTATAGTTCAGACTCCTGTGTCCTCGTCTTTATAGATGATGTTAGTGTTATAGTTCAGGCTCCTGTGTCCTCGTCTTTATAGATGATGTTCGTGTTATAGTTCAGACTCCTGTGTCCTCGTCTTTATAGATGATGTTCGTGTTATAGTTCAGACTCCTGTGTCCTCGTCTTTATAGATGATGTTCGTGTTATAGTTCAGACTCCTGTGTCCTCGTCTTTATAGATGATGTTAGTGTTATAGTTCAGACTCCTGTGTCCTCGTCTTTATAGATGATGTTCGTGTTATAGTTCAGACTCCTGTGTCCTCGTCTTTATAGATGATGTTCGTGTTATAGTTCAGACTCCTGTGTCCTCGTCTTTATAGATGATGTTCGTGTTATAGTTCAGGCTCCTGTGTCCTCGTCTTTATAGATGATGTTCGTGTTATAGTTCAGACTCCTGTGTCCTCGTCTTTATAGATGATGTTCGGTTTATAGTTCAGACTCCTGTGTCCTCGTCTTTATAGATGATGTTCGTGTTATAGTTCAGGCTCCTGTGTCCTCGTCTTTATAGATGATGTTAGTGTTATAGTTCAGACTCCTGTGTCCTCGTCTTTATAGATGATGTTCGTGTTATAGTTCAGACTCCTGTGTCCTCGTCTTTATAGATGATGTTCGTGTTATAGTTCAGACTCCTGTGTCCTCGTCTTTATAGATGATGTTCGTGTTATAGTTCAGACTCCTGTGTCCTCGTCTTTATAGATGATGTTCGTGTTATAGTTCAGACTCCTGTGTCCTCGTCTTTATAGATGATGTTAGAGATATAGATCAGACTCCTGTGTCCTCGACTTTATAGCTGATGTAGGTGTTATAGTTCAGACTCCTGTGTCCTCGTCTTTATAGATGATGTTCGTGTTATAGTTCAGGCTCCTGTGTCCTCGTCTTTATAGATGATGTTCGTGTTATAGTTCAGACTCCTGTGTCCTCGTCTTTATAGATGATGTAAGGTTTATAGTTCAGGCTCCTGTGTCCTCGTCTTAATAGATGATTTTAGTGTTATAGTTCAGACTCCTGTGTCCTCGTCTTTATAGATGATGTTCGTGTTATAGTTCAGACTCCTGTGTCCTCGTCTTTATAGATGATGTTAGAGGAATAGTTCAGACTCCTGTCTCCTCGTCTATATATATCATTATAGTGCTATAATTAAGACGCCTGTGTCCTCGTCTTTATAGATGATGTTAGTGTTATAGTTCAGACTCCTGTGTCCTCGTCTTTATAGATGATGTTAGTGTTATAGTTCAGGCTCCTGTGTCCTCGTCTTTATAGATGATGTTCATGTTATAGTTCAGTCTCCTGTGTCCTCGTCTTTATATATGATGTTAATGTTATAGTTAAGACTACTGTGTCCTCGTATTTATAGATGATGTTCGTGTTATAGTTCAGGCTCCTGTGTCCTCGTCTTTATAGATGATGTTCGTGTTATAGTTCAGACTCCTGTGTCCTCGTCTTTATAGATGATGTTCGTGTTATAGTTCAGACTCCTGTGTCCTCGTCTTTATAGATGATGTTAGTGTTATAGTTCAGACTCCTGTGTCCTCGTCTTTATAGATGATGTTCGTGTTATAGTTCAGACTCCTGTGTCCTCGTCTTTATAGATGATGTTCGTGTTATAGTTCAGACTCCTGTGTCCTCGTCTTTATAGATGATGTTCGTGTTATAGTTCAGGCTCCTGTGTCCTCGTCTTTATAGATGATGTTCGTGTTATAGTTCAGACTCCTGTGTCCTCGTCTTAATAGATGATCTACGATTAAAAGATCAGACTCCTGTGTCCTCGTCTTTATAGATGATGTTCGTGTTATAGTTCAGACTCCTGTGTCCTCGTCTTTATAGATGATGTTAGTGTTATAGTTCAGACTCCTGTGTCCTCGTCTTTATAGATGATGTTCGTGTTATAGTTCAGACTCCTGTGTCCTCGTCTTTATAGATGATGATCGAGATATAGTTCAGACACCTCAGTCCTCTTCTATATAGATCATGATAGTGATATAGTTCAGACTCCTGTGTCCTCGTCTTTATAGATGATGTTCGTGTTATAGTTCAGACTCCTGTGTCCTCGTCTTTATAGATGATTTTAGTGTTATAGTTCATACTCCTGTGTCCTCGTCTTTATAGATGATGTTCGTGTTATAGTTCAGGCTCCTGTGTCCTCGTCTTTATAGATGATGTTCGTGTTATAGTTCAGACTCCTGTGTCCTCGTCTTTATAGATGATGTTAGTGTTATAGTTCAGACTCCTGTGTCCTCGTCTTTATAGATGATGTTCGTGTTATAGTTCAGACTCCTGTGTCCTCGTCTTTATAGATGATGTTCGTGTTATAGTTCAGGCTCCTGTGTCCTCGTCTTTATAGATGATGTTCGTGTTATAGTTCAGACTCCTGTGTCCTCGTCTTTATAGATGATTTTAGGTATTTATAGTTCAGACTCCTGTGTCCTCGTCTTTATAGATGATGTTAGTGTTATAGTTCTGTCTCCTGTGTTCTCGTCTTTTTAGATGATGTTAGTGTTATAGTTCAGACTCCTGTGTCCTCGTCTTTATAGATGATGTTCGTGTTATAGTTCAGACTCCTGTGTCCTCGTCTTTATAGATGATGTTCGTGTTATAGTTCAGACTCCTGTGTCCTCGTCTTTATAGATGATGTTAGTGTTATAGTTCAGACTCCTGTGTCCTCGTCTTTATAGATGATGTTCGTGTTATAGTTCAGACTCCTGTGTCCTCGTCTTTATAGATGATGTTCGTGTTATAGTTCAGGCTCCTGTGTCCTCGTCTTTATAGATGATGTTAGTGTTATAGTTCAGGCTCCTGTGTCCTCGTCTTGAAAGATGATGTTAGTGTTATAGTTCAGGCTCCTGTGTCCTCGTCTTTATAGATGATGTTCGTGTTATAGTTCAGACTCCTGTGTCCTCGTCTTTATAGATGATGTTCGTGTTATAGTTCAGACTCCTGTGTCCTCGTCTTTATAGATGATGTTCGTGTTATAGTTCAGACTCCTGTGTCCTCGTCTTTATAGATGATGTTCGTGTTATAGTTCAGGCTCCTGTGTCCTCGTCTTTATAGATGATGTTAGTGTTATAGTTCAGACTCCTGTGTCCTCGTCTTTATAGATGATGTTCGTGTTATAGTTCAGACTCCTGTGTCCTCGTCTTTATAGATGATGTTCGTGTTATAGTTCAGACTCCTGTGTCCTCGTCTTTATAGATGATGTTAGTGTTATAGTTCAGGCTCCTGTGTCCTCGTCTTTATAGATGATGTTCGTGTTATAGTTCAGACTCCTGTGTCCTCGTCTTTATAGATGATGTTCGTGTTATAGTTCAGACTCCTGTGTCCTCGTCTTTATAGATGATGTTCGTGTTATAGTTCAGACTCCTGTGTCCTCGTCTTTATAGATGATGTTCGTGTTATAGTTCAGACTCCTGTGTCCTCGTCTTTATAGATGATGTTCGTGTTATAGTTCAGACTCCTGTGTCCTCGTCTTTATAGATGATGTTAGTGTTATAGTTCAGGCTCCTGTGTCCTCGTCTTTATAGATGATGTTAGGTGTTATAGTTCAGGCTCCTGTGTCCTCGTCTTTATAGATGATGTTCGTGTTATAGTTCAGACTCCTGTGTCCTCGTCTTTATAGATGATGTTAGTGTTATAGTTCAGACTCCTGTGTCCTCGTCTTTATAGATGATGTTCGTGTTATAGTTCAGACTCCTGTGTCCTCGTCTTTATAGAGGGTGGTCGGGTTATAGTTCAGACTAGTGTGTCCTCGTCTTTATAGATGATGTTAGTGTTATAGTTCAGGCTCCTGTGTCCTCGTCTTTATAGATGATGTTCGTATTTATAGTTCAGACTCCTGTGTCCTCGTCTTTATAGATGATGTTCGTGTTATAGTTCAGACTCCTGTGTCCTCGTCTTTATAGATGATGTTCGTGTTATAGTTCAGACTCCTGTGTCCTCGTCTTTATAGATGATGTTAGTGTTATAGTTCAGACTCCTGTGTCCTCGTCTTTATAGATGATGTTCGTGTTATAGTTCAGGCTCCTGTGTCCTCGTCTTTATAGATGATGTTCGTGTTATAGTTCAGACTCCTGTGTCCTCGTCTTTATAGATGATGTTCGTGTTATAGTTCAGACTCCTGTGTCCTCGTCTTTATAGATGATGTTCGTGTTATAGTTCAGACTCCTGTGTCCTCGTCTTTATAGATGATGTTCGTGTTATAGTTCAGACTCCTGTGTCCTCGTCTTTATAGATGATGTTCGTGTTATAGTTCAGACTCCTGTGTCCTCGTCTTTATAGATGATGTTCGTGTTATAGTTCAGGCTCCTGTGTCCTCGTCTTTATAGATGATGTTAGTGTTATAGTTCAGACTCCTGTGTCCTCGTCTTTATAGATGATGTTCGTGTTATAGTTCAGACTCCTGTGTCCTCGTCTTTATAGATGATGTTCGTGTTATAGTTCAGACTCCTGTGTCCTCGTCTTTATAGATGATGTTCGTGTTATAGTTCAGACTCCTGTGTCCTCGTCTTTATAGATGATGTTCGATTTATAGTTCAGACTCCTGTGTCCTCGTCTTTATAGATGATGTTCGTGTTATAGTTCAGACTCCTGTGTCCTCGTCTTTATAGATGATGTTCGTGTTATAGTTCAGACTCCTGTGTCCTCGTCTTTATAGATGATGTTCGTGTTATAGTTCAGGCTCCTGTGTCCTCGTCTTTATAGATGATGTTCGTGTTATAGTTCAGACTCCTGTGTCCTCGTCTTTATAGATGATGTTAGTGTTATAGTTCAGGCTCCTGTGTCCTCGTCTTTATAGATGATGTTCGTGTTATAGTTCAGACTCCTGTGTCCTCGTCTTTATAGATGATGTTCGTGTTATAGTTCAGACTCCTGTGTCCTCGTCTTTATAGATGATGTTCGTGTTATAGTTCAGACTCCTGTGTCCTCGTCTTTATAGATGATGTTAGTGTTATAGTTCAGGCTCCTGTGTCCTCGTCTTTATAGATGATGTTCGTGTTATAGTTCAGACTCCTGTGTCCTCGTCTTTATAGATGATGTTCGTGTTATAGTTCAGGCTCCTGTGTCCTCGTCTTTATAGATGATGTTCGTGTTATAGTTCAGACTCCTGTGTCCTCGTCTTTATAGATGATGTTCGTGTTATAGTTCAGACTCCTGTGTCCTCGTCTTTATAGATGATGTTAGTGTTATAGTTCAGGCTCCTGTGTCCTCGTCTTTATAGATGATGTTCGTGTTATAGTTCAGACTCCTGTGTCCTCGTCTTTATAGATGATGTTCGTGTTATAGTTCAGGCTCCTGTGTCCTCGTCTTTATAGATGATGTTCGTGTTATAGTTCAGACTCCTGTGTCCTCGTCTTTATAGATGATGTTAGTGTTATAGTTCAGGCTCCTGTGTCCTCGTCTTTATAGATGATGTTAGTGTTATAGTTCAGACTCCTGTGTCCTCGTCTTTATAGATGATGTTCGTGTTATAGTTCAGACTCCTGTGTCCTCGTCTTTATAGATGATGTTCGTGTTATAGTTCAGGCTCCTGTGTCCTCGTCTTTATAGATGATGTTAGGTGTATAGTTCAGTCTCCTGTGTCCTCGTCTTAATAGATGCTGTTAGTGTCATCGTTAAGACTCCTGTGTCCTAGTCTTTATAGATGTTGTTAGTGTTTTTGTTCAGTCTGCTGTGTCCTCGTCTTTATAGATGATGTTCGTGTTATAGTTCAGACTCCTGTGTCCTCGTCTTTATAGATGATGTTCGTGTTATAGTTCAGACTCCTGTGTCCTCGTCTTTATAGATGATGTTCGTGTTATAGTTCAGGCTCCTGTGTCCTCGTCTTTATAGATGATGTTCGTGTTATAGTTCAGGCTCCTGTGTCCTCGTCTTTATAGATGATGTTAGTGTTATAGTTCAGACTCCTGTGTCCTCGTCTTTATAGATGATGTTCGTGTTATAGTTCAGGCTCCTGTGTCCTCGTCTTTATAGATGATGTTAGTGTTATAGTTCAGACTCCTGTGTCCTCGTCTTTATAGATGATGTTCGTGTTATAGTTCAGACTCCTGTGTCCTCGTCTTTATAGATGATGTTAGTGTTATAGTTCAGACTCCTGTGTCCTCGTCTTTATAGATGATGTTCGTGTTATAGTTCAGACTCCTGTGTCCTCGTCTTTATAGATGATGTTCGTGTTATAGTTCAGGCTCCTGTGTCCTCGTCTTTATAGATGATGTTCGTGTTATAGTTCAGACTCCTGTGTCCTCGTCTTTATAGATGATGTTCGTGTTATAGTTCAGGCTCCTGTGTCCTCGTCTTTATAGATGATGTTCGTGTTATAGTTCAGACTCCTGTGTCCTCGTCTTTATAGATGATGTTAGTGTTATAGTTCAGGCTCCTGTGTCCTCGTCTTTATAGATGATGTTCGTGTTATAGTTCAGACTACTGTGTACTCGTCTGTATAGATGATGTTAGTGTTAAATTTCAGTCTCCTTTGTCGACGTATGTATATATGATGTTAGTGTTATAGTTCAGACTCCTGTGACCTCGTATTTATAGATGATGTTAGTGTTATAGTTCAGACTCCTGTGTCCTCGTCTTTATTGATTATGTTAGTGTTATAGTTCAGGCTCCTGTGTCCTCGTCTTTATAGATGATGTTCGTGTTATAGTTCAGACTCCTGTGTCCTCGTCTTTATAGATGATGTTAGTGTTATAGTTCAGGCTCCTGTGTCCTCGTCTTTATAGATGATGTTCGTGTTATAGTTCAGACTCCTGTGTCCTCGTCTTTATAGATGATGTTCGTGTTATAGTTCAGACTCCTGTGTCCTCGTCTTTATAGATGATGTTAGTGTTATAGTTCAGGCTCCTGTGTCCTCGTCTTTATAGATGATGTTCGTGTTATAGTTCAGACTCCTGTGTCCTCGTCTTTATAGATGATGTTCGTGTTATAGTTCAGACTCCTGTGTCCTCGTCTTTATAGATGATGTTCGTGTTATAGTTCAGGCTCCTGTGTCCTCGTCTTTATAGATGATGTTAGTGTTATAGTTCAGACTCCTGTGTCCTCGTCTTTTTAGATGATGTTAGTGTTATAGTTCAGACTCCTGTGTCCTCGTCTTTATAGATGATGTTCGTGTTATAGTTCAGACTCCTGTGTCCTCGTCTTTATAGATGATGTTCGTGTTATAGTTCAGACTCCTGTGTCCTCGTCTTTATAGATGATGTTCGTGTTATAGTTCAGGCTCCTGTGTCCTCGTCTTTATAGATGATGTTCGTGTTATAGTTCAGGCTCCTGTGTCCTCGTCTTTATAGATGATGTTCGTGTTATAGTTCAGACTCCTGTGTCCTCGTCTTTATAGATGATGTTAGTGTTATAGTTCAGACTCCTGTGTCCTCGTCTTTATAGATGATGTTCGTGTTATAGTTCAGACTCCTGTGTCCTCGTCTTTATAGATGATGTTCGTGTTATAGTTCAGACTCCTGTGTCCTCGTCTTTATAGATGATGTTCGTGTTATAGTTCAGACTCCTGTGTCCTCGTCTTTATAGATGATGTTCGTGTTATAGTTCAGACTCCTGTGTCCTCGTCTTTATAGATGATGTTCGTGTTATAGTTCAGGCTCCTGTGTCCTCGTCTTTATAGATGATGTTCGTGTTATAGTTCAGGCTCCTGTGTCCTCGTCTTTAAGTGATGCTGTCATTTATTTGGCTTCATGCTGGTGCTGCCAACCTTTTTACTCACAGTAAACACGTCTTTCCTCGTTTCCCCCGTAGTCACAGTGAAACCGTCAGATGTCAGAAGCTCAGCAGGACCGAGCCTGGTCAGGACTTGTTTCTTTTTTCTATTTCTTGATTCAATTAACTTACACATAAATGTGTCTCAAAGCCCAAGCACTTTCCCACCTTGGAGTCTTTAGCAGTATTCAAAAAGCATAATTATGTGCCACCTTAAGCTTCTTCATCTTTGCTGTAATTACACCACAGGTGAGCTGTGTGGAGACAGTAGGATCTAAAAAGGGTCATGTCGACATCATTTGTACACATATGGAATTTGCATATGTGTTTACTGCACTGACGCTGGATCATCATCACAGGAGTCATTTCAATTTGGTGACAGCTGATGGGGATCCTCATAAATAAACAAATAAACAAATTTCTAATAATATGGTCCAAGTATTTTGTTTTTGTTACATTAGTCAACTGATTCTCATTTAAATGAAAAGGAGAAGCATAACTTTTGATCAATCATGACAACACTCTTTTTTTAATTATATCTGAGATCAAACTACATCCCATAATCTGAGCAGGCTGTAGACCAGCACATCAGAACAACTAAATCATCAGCGTACAGCAGATGACTGACAAGTCTGTCCCCGCCGTACATCCAGCCGTTAAAAAGAACAGGAGACAAAATTCCACCGTGCCCGACACCGCTGGTAACCAGGAAAGAGTTATGAAGATGCATCAGACCTGCAGGATACGTATTTAATATAAAGGAACCCCTCGCTCGTAGTTTAATACACAGTTTTTCATGATTAACACGGTCAAACGCCTTTGATATATTATGTTATATTTCGAGATAAGTTCTTTTCATGCATATATACACAGGTCTGTGCCGTGTTTATGTTGAAAACCAAACAGGTTGTCAGTTGGTACGACATGTTCCTGGAGCCTGTCCAACAGGATCCACTCGAAAACTATAGATATTATACGAGCTAATGCAATAGCTCTGTAGCTGTCTGTACTGGAGACTTTGCAAGTTTAATAACTGGTACCAATAGTACAGCTAATGATGATTCAGGTAATATCTCATGTGCTAACAAGCCAGAAAAACACAAAGCAAGTAGCGCTGAGAGTCTATAGCCGGTGAACTTCAGACCCTCAGGACCACAGGCTTTATTCACTGACAGCTTCCCAATCGCATGGTACACTTCACCTGGTCTAATAATCACTCCATCATTATAAACATCATCAAATTTAAAAGCAGCACTCTTAACACAGTTAAAGATTTCTCCAAAATGCTTCGCCCACAGCTCAGCAATGTTATCATCCCCATTAATACCCGATGGCATCGTGCTGTTATTAGTAACTTTAATTTCTTTCCAGAATTCGTTAGCGTCATTCTGCTGAAGTTTCCTAGCCATGGAGTTTGCTCTTTCCTTTTCATGCTGCGTTCAGCATTTTTAAACCTGCGTTTAAACCTGGTTTTCTTATGCTGAAATTCTGGGTTGTTTCATAATTTATATCCAATTAATGACAAATAGAGCGGTCTGACCATAGCTCGAATTATTGTTACATTATGTAAATGTGTCCACGAGCGCCTGGCAGCACAAATGAACCAGCTGCTAAGGGATGGGACTCACCCCGAATGTCTGATCCAAGGGCGTACGATCCTAAAGGATCCCTCAACGGGTACAGTCCCATCCAATTATCGACCAATAACCTGCCACAACATGGAGGCTCATGTCAGGCATCATCGCGGCTAAGATAAGCGGCACATGGATCAATACATGAGTGCAGCACAGAAGGGCATCGGCAAAAACACCAGGGGAGCCAAACACCAACTCCTGGTTGACCGAACAGTCGCTCGTGACTGCAGAACCCGTCAGACCAACCTGTGCACTGCCTGGATTGATTACAGTAAAGCCTCTGCCTCAGAGCCACACACATGGATCACTGATGCCTGGAGCTGTACAATATGAACAGGACTCTAAGGGCTTCACTGCAAACTCAACGCGGTTGTGGAAAACCACCCTTGAAGCCAAAGGGAAGCCACTTACACAAGTGTCCATCAAATGTGGCATATACCAAGGAGACGCACTGTCCCCACTGCTGTTCTGCATCTCATAATCGACCACACTGGCTATGGATACGACTCAGAAACGGGGCCACATCAGTCACCTCCTCTACATGGATGACATCAAGCTGTACGCTAAGAGCGAGCGAGACATCGACTCACTGATCCACACCACCAGGATCTACAGCACAGACTCTGGAATGTCATTCGGGCTGGAGAAATGTAGTAGGATGGTGACAAAGAGAGGGAAGGTAGTCCACACAGAGGGGGTCTCACTCACAGAGGGAACAATAACAGACACTGAGGACAGTTACAAGTACCTTGGTATCCCACAGACAAATGGCTCCTTGACGAGGCAACAAGGAAAGCGGCGACAGCCAAATACCTGCAGAGAGTACGGCAGGTCCTAAGAAGCTCAATGGAAGAACAAGACCTAGGCCATAAACAGCTCCTCCTGCAGTGATCAGACCCTGCAGGAATCAGGCACTGGCCAAAGGAGGAGATACAGACCACAGATGTTAAGACACGAAAGCTCCTGACCTGCAGGAGGGTTCATCCCAAGTCCAGCACCTGAGACTGTACACGAGCCGGAAGGAAGGAGGCCGAGGACTAGTGAGTGTGGGAACCACTGTCCAGGATGAAACATCCTCTACAAGTACATCAGTGACAAGGCCCAGACTGATGACGCTCAGAGAATGTCTCAGACAGTGGGGCGCAGAGGAAGAGGTGCTGGAGGGACCATCATGGAGGACAAACCCCGACATGGGGCGAACCACCGGAACATAACTGAAGTGGCTGATATCAAGAAGTCCTCCAATGGCTGGAGAGGGCTGGTCTGAAGGACACAGAGGCTCATCCTGGAGCACAGGAGCCTTGAGCACCCGAGCAATAGAGGCCCAGATCTACCACACCAGACAAGAGCCAAGGTGTAGGCTGTGCAAAGAAGTGCCTGAGACAGTCCGGCACATAACTGCAGGGTGTAAGATGCTGCAGGGAAACATGGAGCGACATAACCAAGTAGCGGCACAGTGTACAGAAACATCTGTGCAGAGGATGGGCTGGAAACCCCAGGATCAAGGTGGGAAACGCCTCCAAAGGTTGTGGAGAATGACCAAAGCCAAGATCCTGTGGGACTTCAGATACAGACTGACAGAACAGTGATGAACCAACCAGACATCGTGGTTCTGGATAAGCGAGAGAACAAAGCCGTGGTGGTGGACATTGCAATACAGAGAGATGGAAATGTCAGGAAAAAGGAACATGAGAAACTAGAGAAATACCAGGGGCTCAAAGAAGAGCTGGAGAGGGTCTGGAAGGTGAAAGCATCGGGCCGTGACCCCCAAACTGGATGAGTGGTTGCAGCAGATCCCAGAAAGGACAACAAACATCTCAGTCCAGGAAAGTGCAGTACTGGGAACAGCAAAGATACTGAAGAACTCTCAAGCTCCCAGGCCTCTGGTAGAGGACCCGAGCTGATGAGGGTGAGAGACCAACCACCGTGGAAGGTGAGAAACACGTTAATAAATATATATATATATGTATGCACACAGACAGGTGCAGGTGTGAGACAGGTGTGAGACAGGTGCAGGTGTGAGACAGGTGTGAGACAGGTGCAGGTGTGAGACAGGTGTGAGACAGGTGCAGGTGTGAGACAGGTGCAGGTCCTGATGTCTCGGTCTCTGTGTCTTACAGGATGCTCAGTCTGGAGCCTGATGAGCTGCTTTACGCCCAGAGCCTCGCCCACAACGCCAACACCAGCAAGGTACTGCAGCACAGGGGGCGCTGTCCCTGCATCTGCTGCCTCATTCTGACCTTCACATGCTGGTCGGAACCCGCTCTACAAGATCCTGGGGTTTTTGTCTATTTTATCTCTAAATCAAGTTATGAGCAATAATAACAGACCAATCAGGCACCTTCTGTCCCAGAGGTCACTGCAGAGCCCCAGCACACGCCAAACCAGAGGGTCTGACACATGTCCTGTGTCCTCAGGGAGAGGGTCTGACACATGTCCTGTGTCCTCAGGGAGAGGGTCTGACACATGTCCTGTGTCCTCAGGGAGAGGGTCTGACACATGTCCTGTCCTCAGGGAGAGGGTCTGACACATGTCCTGTGTCTTCAGGGAGAGGGTCTCACACATGTCCTGTCCTCAGGGAGAGGGTCTGACACATGTCCTGTCCTCAGGGAGAGGGTCTGACACATGTCCTGTGTCCTCAGGGAGAGGGTCTGACACATGTCCTGTCCTCAGGGAGAGGGTCTGACACATGTCCTGTCCTCAGGGAGAGGGTCTGACACATGTCCTGTCCTCAGTGAGAGGGTCTGACACATGTCCTGTCCTCAGGGAGAGGTACTGACACATGTCCTGTCCTCAGGGAGAGGGTCTGACACATGTCCTGTCCTCAGGGAGAGGGTCTGACACATGTCCTGTCCTCAGGGAGAGGGTCTGACACATGTCCTGTCCTCAGGGAGAGGGTCTGACACATGTCCTGTCCTCAGGGAGAGGGTCTGACACATGTCCTGTGTCCTCAGGGAGAGGGTCTGACACATGTCCTGTCCTCAGGGAGAGGGTCTGACACATGTCCTGTCCTCAGGGAGAGGGTCTGACACATGTCCTGTCCTCAGGGAGAGGGTCTGACACATGTCCTGTGTCCTCAGGGAGAGGGTCTGACACATGTCCTGTGTCCTCAGGGAGAGGGTCTGACACATGTCCTGTCCTCAGGGAGAGGGTCTGACACATGTCCTGTGTCCTCAGGGAGAGGGTCTGACACATGTCCTGTCCTCAGGGAGAGGGTCTGACACATGTCCTGTGTCCTCAGGGAGAGGGTCTGACACATGTCCTGTCCTCAGGGAGAGGGTCTGACACATGTCCTGTCCTCAGGGAGAGGGTCTGACACATGTCCTGTCCTCAGGGAGAGGGTCTGACACATGTCCTGTCCTCAGGGAGAGGGTCTGACACATGTCCTGTGTCCTCAGGGAGAGGGTCTGACACATGTCCTGTGTCCTCAGGGAGAGGGTCTGACACATGTCCTGTCCTCAGGGAGAGGGTCTGACACATGTCCTGTGTCCTCAGGGAGAGGGTCTGACACATGTCCTGTGTCCTCAGGGAGAGGGTCTGACACATGTCCTGTGTCCTCAGGGAGAGGGGCTGACACATGTCCTGTCCTCAGGGAGAGGGTCTGACACATGTCCTGTGTCCTCAGGGAGAGGGTCTGACACATGTCCTGTAAACTCAGAGAGAGTCTAAGACATGTCCTGTGTCCTCAGGGAGAGGGTCTGACACATGTCCTGTGTCCTCAGGGAGAGGGTCTGACACATGTCCTGTGTCCTCAGGGAGAGGGTCTGACACATGTCCTGTCCTCAGGGAGAGGGTCTGACACATGTCCTGTGTCCTCAGGGAGAGGGTCTGACACATGTCCTGTCCTCAGGGAGAGGGTCTGACACATGTCCTGTGTCCTCAGGGAGAGGGTCTGACACATGTCCTGTGTCCTCAGGGAGAGGGTCTGACACATGTCCTGTGTCCTCAGGGAGAGGGTCTGACACATGTCCTGTCCTCAGGGAGAGGGTCTGACACATGTCCTGTGTCCTCAGGGAGAGGGTCTGACACATGTCCTGTCCTCAGGGAGAGGGTCTGACACATGTCCTGTGTCCTCAGGGAGAGGGTCTGACACATGTCCTGTGTCCTCAGGGAGAGGGTCTGACACATGTCCTGTGTCCTCAGGGAGAGGGTCTGACACATGTCCTGTCCCCACGGAGAGCGTCTGTCACATGTCCTGTGTCCTCAGGGAGAGGGTCTGACACATGTCCTGTGTCCTCAGGGAGAGGGTCTGACACATGTCCTGTGTCCTCAGGGAGAGGGTCTGACACATGTCCTGTGTCCTCAGGGAGAGGGTCTGACACATGTCCTGTGTCCTCAGGGAGAGGGTCTGACACATGTCCTGTGTCCTCAGGGAGAGGGTCTGACACATGTTCTGTCCTCAGGGAGAGGGTCTGACACATGTCCTGTCCTCAGGGAGAGGGTCTAACACATGTTCTGTCCTCAGGGAGAGGGTCTAACACATGTTCTGTCCTCAGGGAGAGGGTCTAACACATGTTCTGTCCTCAGGTGTGGGTCGGCCTGCGGTTCCTGGGTGGTTCTTGGTTCTGGTCAGATGGGGGCGCTGTCTCTCTGTCTTCTCTTCCTGAGTGTCCTGACCCTGGACTTCGCTGTGGAGCTCTGGTCCTCAATGGAACCTCAGACCTGCTCATAGAACCCAGCGACTGCAGCCTGGCCCTCAATGTGCTCTGCTATCGAGAACCTTAGAACCCTCTGCTATCGAGAACCTTAGAACCCTCTGCTGTGGAGAACCTTAGAACCCTCTGCTATCGAGAACCTTAGAACCCTCTGCTGTGGAGAACCTTAGAACCCTCTGCTGTGGAGAACCTTAGAACCCTCTGCTGTGGAGAACCTTAGAACCCTCTGCTATAGAGAACCTTAGAACCCTCTGCTGTGGAGAACCTTAGAACCCTCTGCTGTGGAGAACCTTAGAACCCTCTGCTGTGGAGAACCTTAGAACCCTCTGCTGTGGAGAACCTTAGAACCCTCTGCTGTGGAGAACCTTAGAACCATCTGCTATAGAGAACCTTAGAACCCTCTGCTGTGGAGAACCTTAGAACCCTCTCCTGTGGAGAACCTTAGAACCCTCTGCTGTGGAGAACCTTAAAACCATCTGCTATAGAGAACCTTAGAACCCTCTGCTATAGAGAACCTTAGAACCCTCTGCTATAGAGAACCTTAGAACCCTCTGCTATAGAGAACCTTAGAACCCTCTGCTGTGGAGAACCTTAGAACCCTCTCCTGTGGAGAACCTTAGAACCCTCTGCTGTGGAGAACCTTAGAACCCTCTGCTATAGAGAACCTTAGAACCCTCTGCTATAGAGAACCTTAGAACCCTCTGCTGTGGAGAACCTTAGAACCCTCTGCTATAGAGAACCTTAGAACCCTCTGCTGGTGTTAGAATAATTATGTATTTTATCCCATATTTGTCTTAATCATGTGTTAGATATTTGTGTATTTGCAATAATCTCTTTTGTGCTTCCAAACTGTGTGCAGTACTTTTCCACTGCTGTGCAGCTGAAGGCTGGAGCCAGGCTTATCAGACTATGAGACGAGAGCTGTCTGATTTTGGCAAAACATGAACTGAATGTGCTCAAACTCCAGCGTAATCTCCGCACTCAGCCTACTGTCCGACCTTGATCAACAAGAGCTCCTCCAGCGGGGCAAAATACGCCCGTACTTTGAATTATTGTATATAGAATTAAGTTAGAATTTGTCAAACCTAGTTAAAGATGAATAGTTGGTGCAGTTTGGAAGTTTGACATTCCTAGGTGAGACGGTTGTCGAGTTAGAGCGCGGACAAGAAATTGTCCACAGACAGACGGACAGACGGACAGACGGACAGACAGACGGACGGATAATCAATAGGGAAATCTGGCTCTTGCAGTAGGAGTATGAGTATGACATCATCACATTCTAGAATCGGAATTCCACCAATCAGATCGCAGCAACAGAACTTAAAGACACTACAAAGCTTTGATGTGTCAAAGCTCAAAGAAGCAGAGAATGTGGGTTGTTCTCGCTTTCAGCAGCAGAACATTTGAGAAGAGAGTTCAGATCTACGGCACGTAACATAAAAGGACAGAGATGGAAGATAAAAAGACAGAGATGGAAACGATCACAGTTAGCAAGAGCGACGGGCAGGTTTTCGCAAAGGGTCGAGCTTTGAAGTGTCCACAGACGGACGGACAGATGGACAGCGCCATACCATAATACGTCCCGTCTTAGAACGGGCGTATAATAATGCATAATCATATTTTATTATATTTATCCTATCTTGGTATCGCTGCTGTTTTCCCCCCTTCCTTTAGAGCAGTGATACCCATTGTAACCAGGGCCATCCTAATGTAAATAAAAGTGAGGAGACGGGGCCGTGCTCCAGAGCGGGTTGGAGAGTGTATCTGGACACGTCTCAATCCGTTCTCCTCGCGAGTAAAACTAAATAATCTCTCTTGTCTTTCTTCTCTGAATGTTTTAGATGGTGTTTAAACCCAACAGCTGTGGAGAACCTTAGAACCCTCTGGTGTGGAGAACCTTAGAACCCTCTGGTGTGGAGAACCTTAAAACCCTCTGCTATAGAGAACCTTAGAACCCTCTGCTATAGAGAACCTTAGAACCCTCTGCTGTGGAGAACCTTAGAACCCTCTGCTATAGAGAACCTTAGAACCCTCTGCTATAGAGAACCTTAGAACCCTCTGCTGTGGAGAACCTTAGAACCCTCTGCTGTGGAGAACCTTAGAACCCTCTGCTGTGGAGAACCTTAGAACCCTCTGCAAGAGAACCTTAGAACCCTCTGCTGTGGAGAACCTTAGAACCCTCTGCTGTGGAGAACCTTAGAACCCTCTGCTATAGAGAACCTTAGAACCCTCTGGTGTGGAGAACCTTAGAACCCTCTGGTGTGGAGAACCTTAAAACCCTCTGCTATAGAGAACCTTAGAACCCTCTGCTATAGAGAACCTTAGAACCCTCTGCTGTGGAGAACCTTAGAACCCTCTGCTATAGAGAACCTTAGAACCCTCTGCTATAGAGAACCTTAGAACCCTCTGCTGTGGAGAACCTTAGAACCCTCTGCTGTGGAGAACCTTAGAACCCTCTGCTGTGGAGAACCTTAGAACCCTCTGGTGTGGAGAACCTTAGAACCCTCTGGTGTGGAGAACCTTAGAACCCTCTGGTGTGGAGAACCTTAGAACCCTCTGGTGTGGAGAACCTTAGAACCCTCTGCTGTGGAGAACCTTAGAACCCTCTGCTGTGGAGAACCTTAGAACCCTCTGCTGTGGAGAACCTTAGAACCCTCTGGTGTGGAGAACCTTAGAACCCTCTGGTGTGGAGAACCTTAGAACCCTCTGCTGTGGAGAACCTTAGAACCCTCTGGTGTGGAGAACCTTAGAACCCTCTGGTGTGGAGAACCTTAAAACCCTCTGCTATAGAGAACCTTAGAACCCTCTGCTATAGAGAACCTTAGAACCCTCTGCTGTGGAGAACCTTAGAACCCTCTGCTATAGAGAACCTTAGAACCCTCTGCTATAGAGAACCTTAGAACCCTCTGCTGTGGAGAACCTTAGAACCCTCTGCTGTGGAGAACCTTAGAACCCTCTGCTGTGGAGAACCTTAGAACCCTCTGCAAGAGAACCTTAGAACCCTCTGCTGTGGAGAACCTTAGAACCCTCTGCTGTGGAGAACCTTAGAACCCTCTGCTATAGAGAACCTTAGAACCCTCTGGTGTGGAGAACCTTAGAACCCTCTGGTGTGGAGAACCTTAAAACCCTCTGCTATAGAGAACCTTAGAACCCTCTGCTATAGAGAACCTTAGAACCCTCTGCTGTGGAGAACCTTAGAACCCTCTGCTATAGAGAACCTTAGAACCCTCTGCTATAGAGAACCTTAGAACCCTCTGCTGTGGAGAACCTTAGAACCCTCTGGTGTGGAGAACCTTAGAACCCTCTGGTGTGGAGAACCTTAGAACCCTCTGGTGTGGAGAACCTTAGAACCCTCTGGTGTGGAGAACCTTAGAACCCTCTGCTGTGGAGAACCTTAGAACCCTCTGCTGTGGAGAACCTTAGAACCCTCTGGTGTGGAGAACCTTGGAAACCCTCTGGTGTGGAGAACCTTAGAACCCTCTGGTGTGGAGAACCTTAGAACCCTCTGGTGTGGGAGAACCAGAACCCTCTGGTGTGGGAGAACCTTAGAACCCTCTGCGTTGGAGAACCTTAGAACCCTCTGGTGTGGAGAACCTTAGAACCCTCTGGTGTGGAGAACCTTAGAACCCTCTGGTGTGGAGAACCTTAGAACCCTCTGGTGTGGAGAACCTTAGAACCCTCTGGTGTGGAGAACCTTAGAACCCTCTGCTGTGGAGAACCTTAGAACCCTCTGCTGTGGAGAACCTTAGAACCCTCTGGTGTGGAGAACCTTAGAACCCTCTGGTGTGGAGAACCTTAGAACCCTCTGCTATAGAGAACCTTAGAACCCTCTGGTGTGGAGAACCTTAGAACCCTCTGGTGTGGAGAACCTTAGAACCCTCTGGTGTGGAGAACCTTAGAACCCTCTGGTGTGGAGAACCTTAGAACCCTCTGGTGTGGAGAACCTTAGAACCCTCTGGTGTGGAGAACCTTAGAACCCTCTGGTGTGGAGAACCTTAGAACCCTCTGCTGTGGAGAACCTTAGAACCCTCTGGTGTGGAGAACCTTAGAACCCTCTGGTGTGGAGAACCTTAGAACCCTCTGGTGTGGAGAACCTTAGAACCCTCTGCTGTGGAGAACCTTAGAACCCTCTGGTGTGGAGAACCTTAGAACCCTCTGCTATAGAGAACCGTAAAATTTAAAATAACGATTGTGAATAAATAAAACAGATTTTCTATTACAGATTTATTTCACATTTACAATAATTTCACACGTTTGACGTTTTATAATTTCAGGATAATTTTCCACGACACAAAAACACAACATTTTTTAAATACAATAAATATAACAGGCTTTTATCAGGGTTTACGTGACAGCAGAGGGAGCCACAGCATCAGAGCAAAGCATCCTGGGAAACGGAGTTCAAACCAACAGACTTTTATGGAATGTGAAAATACAGAATTTGACAGCATTTATTCAGAAGACAGATCACAGACTGGACACAAATGAAGTGCGTGCGGAGACGCCCTCAGAATATGGGGATGTAGTTGTCGATCTTGGCCCTGTGCCGTTGGGCAATGCACTCTGCGATCCACACGATGTTGCGACACTCCTGCTCCTTCAGTTTAACATAGGAATAAAAGACGGAGAAATGGAACTGGTTCAGGAACGCCAGTTTGTTCAGCTTCACCTGAAACGGAAATTTACACATTTACAAAAACTAGTAGCAGTATTTACATGAATATTTACAGCCGTCGTAGTATTGACAGAAGTATTTACAGTAGTATTTACAGTAGTAGTATTTACAGTAGTATTCACAGCAGTATTTACAGTAGTATTTACAGTAGCAGTAATACAGTAGCAGTATTTACATGAATATTTACAGCCGTCGTAATATTTACAGTAGTATTGACAGTAGTATTTACAGTATTATTTACAGTAGCATTTACAGTAGTATTTACAGTAGTAGTATTTACAGTAGTATTTACAGTAGTATTATTTACAGTAGTATTTACAGTAGTAGTATTTACAGTAGTATTTACATGAATATTTACAGCCGTCGTAATATTTACAGTAGTATTTACAGTAGTAGTATTTACAGTAGTATTTACATGAATATTTACAGCCGTCGTAATATTTACAGTAGTATTTACAGTAGTATTTACAGTAGTATTTACAGTAGTAGTATTTACAGTAGTATTTACAGTAGTAGTATTTACAGTAGTAGTATTTACAGAAGTATTTACAGTAGTATTTACAGTAGTAATATTTACAGTAGTAGTATTTACAGTAGCAGTAATACAGTAGCAGTATTTACATTAATATTTACAGCCGTCGTAATATTTACAACAGTATTTACAGTAGTATTTACAGTAGTATTTACAGTAGCACACTTATTGCAGCACATTTACAGCTACTCACACAGCACTGCAGCACTTTACAGCAGCAGCACTCTACAGCAGCAGTTACAGCAGCAGCACTTACAGTGCAGCATTTACAGCAGCAGCACTCACAGCAGCACTGTATTTACAGCAGCAGCACTACAGTAGTAGTATTTACAGTAGTAGTATTTACAGTAGTATTTACAGTAGTAGTATTTACAGTAGTAGTATTTACAGTAGTATTTACAGTAGTAGTATTTACAGTAGTAGTATTTACAGTAGTAGTATTTACAGTAGTATTTACAGTAGTATTATTTACAGTAGTAGTATTTACAGTAGTAGTATTTACAGTAGTATTTACAGTAGTATTTACAGCAGTAGTAATATTTACATTAGTATTTACAGTCATCGTACTACTACTGTAGATACTGCTGTAAATATTACGACGGCTGTAAAAGTAAAAGTACCTCGTGCTCAAAGAAACGATCCTCCAGAGTCTTGTCTCCAGGGTTACTGCCTGCTCCCTCGAACAAAATCTTGTACTCCTGAAACACAAAAGTACTGCATCACCTCCAGGTACACGCAGGATATACAAGAGTACGTAGCAGTAGCAGTAGCAGAATCAGTATCAGAAGTAGCAGTAGTAGCAGTAGCAGTAGTAGTAGTAGTAGTAGTAGTAGTAGTATCAGTATCAGTATCAGAAGTAGCAGTAGCAGTAGTAGTAGTAGTAGTAATAGTAGTAGGAGTAGCAGTAGCAGTAGTAGTAGTAGTAGCAGTAGTAGCAGTAGTAGTAGTAGTAGTAGTAATAGTAGTGGTGGTAGTGATGGTAGCGGTAGTAGTGATGGTGGTAGCAGTGGTGGTAGTAGTGGTAGTAGCAGTGGTAGTAGTAGTAGTAGTGGTAGCAGTGGTAGCAGTAGTAGTAGTAGCGGTGGCGGTAATGGCGGTAGTAGCAGTGGTAGTAGCGGTGGCAGTAGCGGTGGCGGTGGTAGCAGTGGTAGTAGTAGTGGTAGCGGTAGGTAGCGGTGGCAGTAGCGGTGGCAGTGGTAGCGGTGGTGGTAGCGGTAGCAGTAGTAGTAGTAGCGGTGGTGGTAGCAGTGGTGATGGTAGTAGCAGTGGCGGTAGTAGTGGTAGCGGTGGTAGTAGCAGTGGTGGTAGCAGTGGTGGTAGCGGTAGTAGTGGTAGCGGTGGTGGCAGTAGCGGTGGCGGTGGTAGTGGTAGTGGTGGCGGTGGTAGTGGTAGTAGTAATGATGGTGGTAGCGGCAGTGGTAGTAGCGGTAGTGGTAGCGGTGGTAGTGGCAGTGGTAGCGGTAGTAGTGGTAGCGGTAGCAGTGGTAGTAGCGGTGGCAGTGGTAGCAGTGGTGGTGGTGGTGGTAATAGTGGTAATGGTAGTGGTAATGGTGGTAATGGTAGCGGTAGCAGTGGTAGCGGTAGCGGTAGCGGTGGTAGTGGTAATGGTAGTAGTGGTAGCGGTGGTGGTGGCGGCAGCAGTGGTAGTAGTAGCGGTAGTAGTGGTGGCAGTAGTAGTAGTAGTATTAGCAGTGAGTGAAGTGGAGTAGCGGTGGTGTAACCTGATGATGGTGGTTGGTAGCGGCGGTGGTGGTAGTGGTAGTAGTAGCGGTAGTAGCAGTAGCAGTGGCAGTAGTAGTGGCGGTGGTAGTAGTAGTAGTAGCGGTGGTAGTGGTATTAGTAGTAATGGTAGTGGTAGTAGTAGTAGTAGTAGTGGCAGTAGTAGCAGTATTAGCAGTAGTAGTAGTAGTGGTAATGGTGGTAATGGTAGTGGTAATAGTAGTAATAGTAGTGCAGTAGCGATGTGTAGCAGTGGCAGTAGTGGTAGTAGTAATGATGGTAGTAGTAGCGGTAGCAGTGGCAGTAGTAGTAGTAGCAGTAGTAGTAGCAGTGGTAGTAGCGGTAGCAGTGGTGGTAGCGGTAGTAGCAGTGGTAGTAGCAGTGGTAGTAGCAGTGGCGGTAGTAGTAGCAGTAGCGGTAGCAGTAGTAGCGGTAGTAGTAGTAGTAGTAGCGGTAGCGGTAGCAGTAATAGCGGTGGTGGTAGTAGTAGTAGTAATGATGGCAGTAGCGGTGGTAGTAGCGGTAGCAGTGGCGGTGGTAGTAGTAGTAGCGGTAGCGGTGGTGGTGGTAGTAATGGTAGTAGTGGCGGTGGTGATGGCGGTAGCGGTGGTAGCGGTAGTGGTAATGAGTAGTAATAGCGGTGGTAGTAGCAGTGGCAGTGGTAATAGTGGTAGTAGTGGCGGTAGCGGTGGCAGCGGTAGTGGTAGTGGCAGTGGTAGTAGTAATGGTAGCGGTGGTGCGCGGTAGCAGTGGTAGTAGTGGCGGTGGTAGCGGTGGCAGTAGCAGTGGGTAGTGGCGGTAGCGGTGGTAGCGGTAGTGGTAGCGGTAGTAGCGGTGGTAGTAGCGGTAGCGGTAGCAGTGGTAGCGGTAGTAATGGTAGTGGCGGTAGCGGTGGTAGCGGTGGCAGTGGTAGTGGCGGTGGCGGTGGTAGCAGTGGTGGTGGTAGTGATGGTAGCGGTGGTGGTAGCGGTATTAGCGGTAGTGGTGGTAGTGGTAGCAGTAGCAGTGGCAGTAGCAGTAGTAGCGGTAGCAGTGGCAGTAGCGGTAGCAGTGGTGCTGGTAGTAGTGGTAGCAGTGGCAGTAGCGGTGGCAGTAGTAGCGGTAGTGGTGGTAGCAGTGGCGGTAGCGGTGGTAGCGGTAGTAGTAGCGGTGGCGGTGGTGGCAGTGGTAGTGGTGGTAGTAGTAGCGGTAGCAGTGGTAGCGGTAGTAGCGGTAGTAGCGGTTGGCAGTGGTAGCGGTAGCGGTAGCGGTGGTAGCAGTAGTAGTAGCGGTAGTAGCAGTGGCAGTAGTGGCAGTAGTAGTAGTAGTAGTAGTAGCGGTAACGGTGGTAGCAGTAGTAGTAGCAGTAGCGGTAGCAGTGGCAGTGGTAGCGGTAGTAGTAGTGGCGGTAGCGGTAGCGGTGGTAGCAGTAGTAGCAGTAGTAGTAGCAGTAGCAGTGGTAGCGGTAGTAGTGGTAGCGGTAGTAGTAGTAGTAGTAGTAGCGGTGGCAGTGGTAGCAGTGGTAGCAGTAGTGGTAAGTAGTAGTAAGTGGCAGTAGCAGTGGTAGCAGTAGTGGCGAGTGGTAGTAGCGGTGGCAGTGGTAGCGGTGGTAGCGGTGGTAGTGTAGCGGTAGCAGTGGCAGTAGTGGATGATGGTAGTAGTGGTGGTGGTGGTGGTGGCGGTGGTGGTAGCGGTGGTGGTGGCGGTGGTAGTGGCGGTGGTGGTGGCAGTGGTGGTGGCAGTGGTGGTGATGTGAAGTAGTGGTAGCAGTGGTGGTAGTGGTAGCAGTGGTAGCAGTGGTAGCGGTAGTAGCAGTGGTGGTAGCGGTGGCAGCAGTAGTAGCAGTGGTAGCGGTAGTAGTAGTGGTAGTAGTGGTAGCGGTAGTAGTGGTAGTGGTAGCGGTAGCAGTGGCGGTAGTGGCAGTGGTAGTAGCGGTAGCGGTAGCAGTGGTAGCGGTGGTGGTAGTGGTGGCGGTAGCGGTAGCGGTAGTGGTGGTAGCGGTGGTGGTGGTAGCGGTAGCGGTAGCGGTGGTAGCGGTGGTGGTAGCAGTGGTAGCGGTAGTGGTGGCGGTGGTAGCGGTAGTAGTAGTGGTGGTAGTGGTGGTGGTAGCGGTGGTATTAGTGGTAGCAGTGGTAGTAGCGGTAGCGGTAGTAGCGGTAGCAGTAGTAGCGGTAGCAGTGGTAGCAGTAGCAGTGGTAGTAGTAGCAGTGGCAGTGGTAGCGGTAGTAGTAGTAGCGGTGGCAGTAGCGGTAGCGGTGGTGGTAGCGGTAGTGGTGGTGGTAGTAGTAGTAGCGGTGGCGGTAGCGGTAGCGGTAGTAGCGGTGGTAGTGGTAGCGGCAGCGGTGGTAGCAGTGGTAGCAGCGGTAGCGGTGGTAGCGGCGGTAGTGGTAGCAGTGGTAGTAGCGGTAGCGGTGGTAGCGGTAGTAGTAGCGGTAGCAGTGGTAGTAGCGGTGGCAGTGGTAGTAGCAGTAGCGGTAGCGATGGTAGTAGCGGTAGCGGTAGCAGTAGCGGTAGCAGTGGCGGTGGTAGTAGCAGTGGCAGCGGTAGTGGTAGCAGTAGTGGTGGCAGCGGCGGTAGTAGCGGTGGTAGTGATGGTGGCAGCGGTGGTAGTGGTGGTGGCGGTGGCAGTGGCGGTGGTAGCAGTAGCGGTAGTGGTAGCGGTAGCGGTGGTAGTGGTAGTAGCGGTGGCGGTAGCGGTGGTAGCGGTAGCGGTGGTGGTAGCAGTAGTAGCGGTGGTGGTGGCAGTGGTAGTAGTAGTGGTAGTGGTAGTAGTGGTGATGGTGGCAGTGGTAGCAGTAGTGGCAGTAGCAGTAGCAGTGGTAGTGGCGGTAGCGGTAGTAGCGGTAGCAGTGGTAGTGGCAGTAGCAGTGGTAGCGGTGGTGGTGGTAGCAGTAGTGGCAGTGGCGGTAGCGGTAGTAGCGGTAGCGGTAGCGGTATTGGTAGTGGTGGTAGTAGTAGCGGTAGTGGTAGTAGTAGTAGCGGTAGCAGTAGTGGCAGTGGCAGTAGTAGCGGTAGTGGTAGCGGCAGTGGTAGCAGTGGTAGCGGCGGTAGCAGTAGTAGCAGCAGTAGTAGTAGTAGTAGCAGGAGCAGTAGCAGTAGTAGCAGTAGCAGCAGTAGTAGCAGTAGCAGTAGTAGTAGCAGTAGCAGTAGCAGTAGTAGTAGCAGTAGCAGTAGCAGTAGCAGTAGCAGTAGCAGTAGTAGTAGCAGTAGCAGCAGTAGTAGTAGCAGTAGTAGTAGCAGCAGCAGTAGTAGCAGTAGTAGTAGTAGTAGCAGCAGTAGTAGTAGTAGTAGCAGTAGCAGTAGCAGTAGTAGCAGTAGCAGCAGTAGTAGTAGCAGTAGTAGTAGTAGCAGTAGTAGTAGTAGTAGTAGCAGTAGTAGCAGTAGCAGTAGCAGTAGTAGCAGTAGCAGTAGTAGCAGTAGCAGTAGTAGTAGTAGTAGCAGTAGTAGTAGCAGTAGCAGTAGTAGCAGTAGTAGTAGTAGTAGTAGTAGTACTCACGGGGTAGTAGTCGGCCACGGCCTTCACCTGCTCGTAGTCGTCGGCTCGGGCGAGCTGGGAAAGTCCTTCAGGAAACAGTTTTCCGCAGTGAGGAAAGAGTTTGGCTCGATCCTCTTTGGAAAGTTCTGTCCCAAAGGAGTTTATGGTGATGATGAAGGCGCGACGGTCAGCCTCAAACTGCAGGAGAACAGAGTGTGTGAGTGTGTGTGTGTGCGTGTGAGTGTGTGGGTGTGTGTGTGTGAGTGTGTGTGAGTGTGTGTGTGTGTGTGCGTGGGTGTGTGTGGGTGTGTGTGTGGGTGTGTGTGTGTGCGTGGGTGTGTGTGTGTGTGTGGGTGTGTGGGTGTGTGTGTGAGTGTGTGCGTGGGTGTGTGTGTGTGTGGGTGTGTGTGCGTGGGTGTGTGTGTGCGTGGGTGTGTGTGTGTGTGTGTGGGTGTGTGTGTGAGTGTGTGTGGGTGTGTGTGTGCGTGGGTGTGTGTGTGTGTGTGCGTGGGTGTGTGTGTGTGTGTGCGTGCGTGTGTGTGTGTGTGTGCGTGGGTGTGTGTGTGTGCGTGGGTGTGTGTGTGTGTGTGTGTGTGTCGGTGTGTGTGTGAGTGTGTGTGTGTGTGAGTGTGTGTGGGTGTGTGTTTAACCCCGGGTTTTGCCCAGAGTTTAGTAGCAGTAATAGTAGTAGTAGTAGTCATAGTAGTAGTAGTAGTTATAGTAGTGGTAGTAGTAGCAGTAGTAGTAGTAGTAGTAGTAGTAGTAGTAGCAGTAGTAGTAGTAGTAGTAGCAGTAGTAGTAGTAGTAGCAGTAGTAGTAGTAGTAGCAGTAGTAGTAGTAGTAGTAGTAGCAGTAGTAGTAGTAGTAGTAGCAGTAGTAGTAGTAGCAGTAGTAGTAGTAGTAGCAGTAGTAGTAGCAGTAGTGGTGGGTAGTAGTGGGTAGTGGTGGTAGTAGCGGTGGTGGTGGTAGCGGTGGTAGTGGTAGTGGTGGTAGTAGTGGTGATGATGTGGCAGCGGTGGTGGTGGTAGCTGGTAGCCAGTAGTAGTAGTGGCAGTGGTAGCCGAGTAGCAGTAGTAGTAGTGGCAGTAAGGTGGTAGGCGGTGGTAGTAGCAGTAGTGGCGGTAGTGGTATTAGCAGTGGTGGTGGTATTGGCAGTGGTGGTAGTAGCCAGGTAGTAGTAGTAGTGGTAGGTGGTAGCTGGTAGTGGTAGTGCAGCATTAAGTAGCAGTAGCAGTAGTGGTAGTGGTGTAGCAGTAGTAGCAGTGGTAGTGGCGGTAGCAGTGGTAGCGTGGCAGTATTGGTAGTAGCAGCGGTGGTAGTAGCAGCAGTAGCAGTAGTAGTAGTAGCAGTAGTAGTAGTAGTAGTAGTAGTAGTAGCAGTAGTAGCAGTAGTAGTAGTAGTAGTAGTAGTAGTAGCAGTAGCAGCAGTAGTAGTAGTAGTAGTAGCAGTAGTAGCAGTAGTAGTAGTAGTAGTAGTAGTAGTAGTAGTAGTAGTAGTACTGACCTCCAGAATGGGGCACATTGTATCCGCTGTGGTTCCTCCAAGATTTGAGCAGAACTTATAAAATGCCTCAAGGTACGCCTGAAATATAAGAACAACCAGGATCAAACCGGGTCTAAACCGGGTCTAAACCGGGTCTAAACCGGGTCTAAACCGGGTCTAGCCTTGGTACCTTGTACAGCGTGTTCCTGATGATCTCGATGTTCATTTCATCCAGGTCTTGTTCTGAGATACAGTCCTGGAAAAACGCCGCTGCAACAGAAGAGTCAGAACCAGAGTCAGAACCAGCGTCAGAACCAGAGTCAGAACCAGCGTCAGAACCAGAGTCAGAACCAGAGTCAGAACCAGAGTCAGAACCAGAGTCAGAACCAGAGTCCGAACCAGAGTCCGGACAAGAGTCAGGACAAGAGTCAGAGTCTGAACCAGAGTCAGGACAAGAGTCCGAACCAGAGTCCGGACAAGAGTCAGGACAAGAGTCAGGACAAGAGTCAGAACCAGACCAAGAACCAGAGTCAGAAACAGAGTCCGGACAAGAGTCCGGACAAGAGTCAGAGTCTGAACCAGAGTCAGGACAAGAGTCAGAACCAGAGTCAGGACAAGAGTCCGAACCAGAGTCCGAACCAGAGTCCGAACCAGAGTCCGGACAAGAGTCAGGACAAGAGTCAGGACAAGAGTCAGAACCAGACCAAGAACCAGAGTCAGAAACAGACCAAGAACCAGAGTCAGAACCAGAGTCAGAACCAGAGTCAGGACAAGAGTCAGAAACAGACCAAGAACCAGAGTCAGAACCAGAGTCAGAACCAGAGTCAGAACCAGAGTCAGGACAAGAGTCAGAACCAGAGTCAGAACCAGAGTCAGAACCAGAGTCAGAACCAGAGTCAGAACCAGAGTCAGAACCAGAGTCAGAAACAGAGTCAGAACCAGAGTCAGAACCAGAGTCAGAACCAGAGTCAGAACCAGAGTCAGGACAAGAGTCAGAACCGGAGTCAGGACAAGAGTCAGGACAAGAGTCAGAACCGGAGTCAGGACCAGAGTCAGAACCAGAGTCAGAACCAGAGTCAGGACAAGAGTCAGGACAAGAGTCAGAACCAGAGTCAGAACCAGAGTCAGAACCAGAGTCAGAACCAGAGTCAGAACCAGAGTCAGAAACAGAGTCAGAACCAGAGTCAGAACCAGAGTCAGGACAAGAGTCAGAACCAGAGTCAGAACCAGAGTCAGAACCAGAGTCAGAACCAGAGTCAGAACCAGAGTCAGAACCAGAGTCAGGACAAGAGTCAGGACAAGAGTCAGAACCGGAGTCAGAACCGGAGTCAGAACCGGAGTCAGAACCAGAGTCCGAACCAGAGTCCGAACCAGAGTCCGAACCAGAGTCCGAACCAGAGTCAGGACAAGAGTCAGGACAAGAGTCAGAACCAGACCAAGAACCAGAGTCAGAAACAGACCAAGAACCAGAGTCAGAACCAGAGTCCGAACCAGAGTCCGAACCAGAGTCCGAACCAGAGTCAGAACCAGAGTCCGAACCAGAGTCAGAACCAGAGTCAGAACCAGAGTCAGAACCAGAGTCAGAACCAGAGTCAGAACCAGAGTCAGGACAAGAGTCAGGACAAGAGTCAGGACAAGAGTCAGAACCAGAGTCAGAACCGGAGTCAGAACCAGAGTCAGAACCGGAGTCAGAACCGGAGTCAGGACAAGAGTCAGGACAAGAGTCAGAACCAGACCAAGAACCAGAGTCAGAACCAGCGTCAGAACCAGCGTCAGAACCAGCGTCAGAACCAGCGTCAGAACCAGAGTCAGGACAAGAGTCAGAACCGGAGTCAGAACCAGAGTCAGAACCAGAGTCAGAACCAGAGTCAGGACAAGAGTCAGGACAAGAGTCAGGACAAGAGTCAGGACAAGAGTCAGAACCAGAGTCAGAACCAGAGTCAGAACCAGAGTCAGGACAAGAGTCAGGACAAGAGTCAGGACAAGAGTCAGGACAAGAGTCAGAACCAGAGTCAGAACCAGAGTCAGAACCAGAGTCAGGACAAGAGTCAGGACAAGAGTCAGGACAAGAGTCAGAACCAGAGTCAGAACCAGAGTCAGAACCAGAGTCAGAACCAGAGTCAGGCCCAGAGTCAGGCCCAGAGTCAGGCCCAGAGTCAGGCCCAGACTCAGGCCCAGACCAAGAAACAGACCAAGAACCAGAGTCAGACCCAGAGTCAGAACCAGAGTCAGGACAAGAGTCAGAACCAGAGTCAGGACAAGAGTCAGAACCAGACTCAGAACCAGACCAAGAACCAGAGTCAGAAACAGACCAAGAACCAGAGTCAGACCCAGAGTCAGGCCCAGAGTCAGGCCCAGAGTCAGAACCAGAGTCAGAACCAGACCAAGAACCAGCGTCAGAACCAGACCAAGAACCAGAGTCAGAACCAGAGTCAGAACCAGAGTCAGAACCAGAGTCAGACCCAGACTCAGACCCAGACCAAGAACCAGAGTCAGACCCAGAGTCAGAACCAGAGTCAGGACAAGAGTCAGAACCAGAGTCAGGACAAGAGTCAGAACCAGACTCAGAACCAGACCAAGAACCAGAGTCAGAAACAGACCAAGAACCAGAGTCAGACCCAGAGTCAGGCCCAGAGTCAGGCCCAGAGTCAGAACCAGAGTCAGAACCAGACCAAGAACCAGCGTCAGAACCAGACCAAGAACCAGCGTCAGAACCAGACCAAGAACCAGAGTCAGAACCAGAGTCAGAACCAGAGTCAGAACCAGAGTCAGAACCAGAGTCAGAACCAGAGTCAGACCCAGACTCAGACCCAGACTCAGACCCAGACTCAGACCCAGACTCAGACCCAGACTCAGACCCAGACTCAGACCCAGAGTCAGGCCCAGAGTCAGAACCAGACTCAGACCCAGACTCAGACCCAGACTCAGACCCAGACTCAGACCCAGAGTCAGACCCAGAGTCAGAACCAGAGTCAGAACCAGAGTCAGACCCAGAGTCAGACCCAGAGTCAGACCCAGACTCAGACCCAGACTCAGACCCAGAGTCAGACCCAGAGTCAGAACCAGAGTCAGACCCAGAGTCAGACCCAGACCCAGAGTCAGAACCAGAGTCAGAACCAGAGTCAGAACCAGAGTCAGAACCAGAGTCAGAACCAGAGTCAGAACCAGAGTCAGACCCAGAGTCAGGCCCAGACTCAGGCCCAGACCAAGAAACAGACCAAGAACCAGAGTCAGACCCAGAGTCAGAACCAGAGTCAGGACAAGAGTCAGAACCAGAGTCAGGACAAGAGTCAGAACCAGACTCAGAACCAGACCAAGAACCAGAGTCAGAAACAGACCAAGAACCAGAGTCAGACCCAGAGTCAGGCCCAGAGTCAGGCCCAGAGTCAGAACCAGAGTCAGAACCAGACCAAGAACCAGCGTCAGAACCAGACCAAGAACCAGAGTCAGAACCAGAGTCAGAACCAGAGTCAGACCTAGAGTCAGAACCAGAGTCAGAACCAGACCAAGAACCAGAGTCAGACCCAGAGTCAGAACCAGAGTCAGGACAAGAGTCAGAACCAGACTCAGGACAAGAGTCAGAACCAGACTCAGAACCAGACCAAGAACCAGAGTCAGAAACAGACCAAGAACCAGAGTCAGACCCAGAGTCAGGCCCAGAGTCAGGCCCAGAGTCAGGCCCAGAGTCAGGCCCAGAGTCAGAACCAGAGTCAGAACCAGAGTCAGAACCAGACCAAGAACCAGCGTCAGAACCAGACCAAGAACCAGCGTCAGAACCAGACCAAGAACCAGAGTCAGAACCAGAGTCAGAACCAGAGTCAGACCTAGAGTCAGACCTAGAGTCAGACCTAGAGTCAGAACCAGAGTCAGAACCAGAGTCAGAACCAGACTCAGACCCAGACTCAGACCCAGAGTCAGGCCCAGACTCAGACCTAGAGTCAGAACCAGAGTCAGAACCAGAGTCAGAACCAGAGTCAGAACCAGAGTCAGACCTAGAGTCAGAACCAGAGTCAGAACCAGACCAAGAACCAGAGTCAGACCTAGAGTCAGAACCAGTCAGAACCAGAGTCAGAACCAGTCAGAACCAGGGGTCTCATTCAGATGGACGTCGTGCGAGTGTCATCGAGGACGAGTCCATGTGTGTGTACAGTGTGTGTGTGTACAGTGTGTGTGTATAGTGTGTGTGTAGTGTGTGTGTGTAGTGTGTGTGTGTAGTGTGTGTGTGTGTAGTGTGTGTGTGTGTATAGTGTGTGTGTACAGTGTGTGTGTGTAGTGTGTGCGTGTACAGTGTGTGTGTATAGTGTGTGTGTAGTGTGTGTGTGTAGTGTGTGTGTGTGTAGTGTGTGTGTGTGTAGTGTGTGTGTGTGTAGTGTGTGTGTGTGTATAGTGTGTGTGTATAGTGTGTGTGTATAGTGTGTGTGTGTAGTGTGTGTGTATAGTGTGTGTGTGTGTGTAGTGTGTGTGTGTGTAGTGTGTGTGTGTGTATATTGTGTGTGTATAGTGTGTGTGTATAGTGTGTGTGTATAGTGTGTGTGTATAGTGTGTGTGTATAGTGTGCGTGTGTAGTGTGTGTGTGTGTGTGTGTAGTGTGTGTGTGTGTGTATATTGTGTGTGTATAGTGTGTGTGTATAGTGTGTGTGTATAGTGTGTGTGTGTAGTGTGTGTGTATAGTGTGTGTGTATAGTGTGTGTGTGTGTGTGTAGTGTGTGTGTATATTGTGTGTGTATAGTGTGTGTGTATAGTGTGTGTGTATAGTGTGTGTGTATAGTGTGTGTGTATAGTGTGTGTGTATAGTGTGCGTGTGTAGTGTGTGTGTGTGTGTGTAGTGTGTGTGTGTGTATAGTGTGTGTGTAGTGTGTGTGTGTAGTGTGTGTGTATAGTGTGTGTGTAGTGTGTGTGTGTGTGTGTGTAGTGTGTAGTGTGTGTGTGTAGTGTGTGTGTGTGTAGTGTGTGTGTGTGTAGTGTGTGTAGTGTGTGTGTGTGTAGTGTGTGTGTGTGTAGTGTGTGTGTGTGTGTATAGTGTGTGTAGTGTGTGTGTGTAGTGTGTGTGTGTAGTGTGTGTGTGTAGTGTGTGTGTGTGTGTATAGTGTGTGTGTAGTGTGTGTGTGTAGTGTGTGTGTGTGTGTGTGTGTGTAGTGTGTGTGTATAGTGTGTGTGTGTAGTGTGTGTGTGTAGTGTGTGTGTAGTGTGTGTGTGTAGTGTGTGTGTGTGTGTGTGTGTGTGTGTAGTGTGTGTGTGTGTGTGTGTGTAGTGTGTGTACCCAGAGGCGTGTCCACCAGGATGGCGTTGTACAGCTCTGCGGGCGTCTGGGCGATGTTCACCGCCTCCATCTGCTCGAAGCTTCCCAGAGGATGACACTTGGGCACCAGCTCAGAGATCGCCCTCTGGTGGAGGGTCCCGGTGATGAGCAGGATCACGTTATCGATCATGTAGCTGTACCTGAGACACACACACACACACACACACGCACACGCACACACACACACACGCAAACACACAGACACACAGACACACGCAAACACACAGACACACACACACACTCAGGTTTATTTATTGCAGCTATTAGTACTTCTTGAATATTCGCGAGTCAAGCGTTTTTTCTCATCCTGAGCGTTTCACTGTCCTGTCGACCTCGTGTTGAACCTGCATATGACAAATAACCAATCTTGAATCTTACGTGATGAAGTCCATGAACGACGCCAGTGGCTCGTACGATTGGTTCCTCATGTGTCTGAACTCCACGACCATCTTCTCCTTCAGTTTGTCGTCGATGACGGACACGGTCAGAGGAGACGCTTCGTTGGCCAAGAAGCTTCCGTAGTCGGTGCTCTGGAGGTGCAGCTTCAGGTCTGCGGATCAACACGAGCTCAGCTCCATCCAGCACCACATTTATCACATTTGTCTAACTGCCCCTTTTCCTTTTCAACCTCTGCCCAAAAGTGGGTCCAGTCTCACAGAGCACAACCGGGATATACACAACCCAAACCCAAACCCCCCCCCGACTCTTCTGACCCTAACCCCTCTGACCCGAACCCCCCCGACCCCTCTAACCCCCCTGACCCTAACCCTCTGACCCTAACCCCCTGACTCCTCTGACCCTAACCCCAGTCAAACTCACTAAACCCACGGGTAAAGTCAGACGGGTTAAACCGGCGCCGTCTCCAGTCAAACCTTTCTAAGGTCCGTATGTTTTTCACGAAGACTCACAAACCCAGATTTCTGTCAGGTCAGAAATTAGAAATCGTGCAGGAACTAAAGTCCCTCGGGATTCACCCTTAATTTTAAATCCCAAACAATCACGCGGGTCAAGTTTAATTTACTAAAAACTCAAGGTTTATCAGAAAATCCACTGAAGCATCCAAGCTATAGAAATAAAATAAATAAAATGTCACCGGAAGGTGAAGCCACAAACACCGAAATGTTTTTAGCTCCTCTGATAGCATTAGCTCCGGGGTTAGCATTAGCTCCGGGGTTAGCATTAGCTCCGGGGTCATTAAATCCACAAACGCTCAAATCTAAATGTTGCTTGAACAGGACGTGTCGTGCGGTTTTATCGTGACCGTGTTCCGTGTTCTGTTTAAAGTGAGAAGTTACGGTTTATTAGAGCTGTTAGCATTAGCCTCATTAGCTTTAGGCTACACGTCTGGAGCTCAGATCAGATCAAAATGCGTCCCTCCCCCGTGTCCCTCTCGGCCCCCGCGTCCCTCTCGGCCCCCGCGTCCCTCCGGTCCCGGTGTGTGTCTCACCCTCCAGGGTCTCGCACTGGACCAGGTTCAGGTAGTCCGCCTGACTCAGGATCCCGGCCTTAAAGCCCCGCACGAGCCCCTCCAGGTACCCGTTATCCGCGTTAAAGTACAGCTCCGGCAGCGGCATGGTCCAGTCCCGGTTCAGTCCTGGTTCAGTCCCGGTTCAGTCCCGGTTCAGTCCCGGTTCAGTCCTGGTTTAGTCCCGGTTTAGTCCCGGTTTAGTCCTGGTTTAGTCCTGGTTTAGTCCCGGTCCAGTCCGGATGTCACGATCTGAGAATCAGCTGACACGCGAATCATGTGACCACGGAGACACGTGACATTCAGATGGCTGTCACGTGGTCTATGACGCCATAGGAATATAAAATAAAAGTATAAAACCAAATAAAATAAACCGATGACTATCTCTGAGTCTTAAATAATAAAATAAAAGTATAAAATAAACGGACTGTTCTGAGGAAGAGCCCCTCCTGTGTCCTGCAGTACCTCAGCAGCCTCCAGGGGGCGCCAGGTGATAAAATGGTCCATTCCCTCAAAATCTTCCCTCGTGAAGTTTGCCACATTTGCGGTCACATATTTTGTTAAAAGCTGTAAAAGCTGTAATTGAGATTTGTTGTATTTTGTACAGCACATTCTATAAACAGGTGCTGCACACGGATTTAACACATCAAAAGTCCACGGACAGAGAACCAAACAAAACGCTTGTGTTAAAACATGAGTGTGGAAAAGCACTTTGAGCCTCCAGCATGGAAAAGTGCTGGAAAAAATGGGACCATTTACCAACATGTAACACACATAAATCTGTTTATAACAGACCCAACCCAATACGCCCCGAGACCCTCCAAACCCGCCCCGAGACCCTCCAAACCCACCTCGAGACCCTCCAAACCCACCTCGAGACCCTCCAAACCCGCCCCGAGACCCTCCAAACCCGCCCCGAGACCTTCCAAACCCGCCCCGAGACCCTCCAAACCCGCCCCGAGACCCTCCAAACCCACCCGAGACCCTCCAAACCCACCCGAGACCCTCCAAACCCGCCCCGAAACCCTCCAAACCCGCCCCGAAACCCTCCAAACCCGCCCCGAAACCCTCCAAACCCGCCCCGAGACCCTCCAAACCCACCCGAGACCCTCCAAACCCGCCCCGAGACCCTCCAAACCCACCCCGAGACCCTCCAAACCCACCCTGAGACCTTCCAAACCCACCCCGAGACCCTCCAAACCCACCCCGAGACCCTCCAAACCCACCCCAAAACCCTCCAAACCCACCCTGAGACCCTCCAAACCCACCCCAAAACCCTCCAAACCCGCCCCGAGACCCTCCAAACCCACCCCGAGACCCTCCAAACCCACCCCAAAACTCTCCAAACCCGCCCCGAGACCCTCCAAACCCGCCCCAAGACCTTCCAAACCCACCCTGAGACCTTCCAAACCCACCCCAAAACCCTCCAAACCCGCCCCGAGACCCTCCAAACCCGCCCGAGACCCTCCAAACCCACCCCGAGACCCTCCAAACCCACCCCGAGACCCTCCAAACCCACCGAGACCCTTTAAAAATAGCCACATTCATATTTCCACCACGTAAAGATGGAGCCAGTTTGTCCAAATATAATATATTTACATAAAGTTTACATTTTTTTGCAATCAGTGTTTAACATTTGCAGTGTTCTAAAGAGTTCCAAACACTCCTCATAATATAACAGGAGGTTTCTCATGTACGTTCATAAAATACTTGTGATTAAAACAGGTTCAAACCTTAAAAACAGGTTTATATAAAAACAGACAGATTTAATGAAGCACAGATTAAATAAACGACAGATCTGTTTAAACTCTCGATTCTCTCGTGAAGTCTTTTCTTTTGGAGCATTTGTCGTCAAAAAGCGGCTTAGAAAAAGTGCAGGTCAGAACTACGGACACAAATATCACTTCATTTTGTTCTCCGGGAGAAAGACTGAGCTCAGTTTGAGGATCATCCTTGGACTTCGGTCTGGACTTCGGTCTGGACTTCGGTCTGGACTTCGGTCTGGACTTGGGTCCGGTCTCGGGTCCGAACTCAGAGGTCAGTGGAATTCAGGACCAGGTCTGGGACTTGGCCGTTGGACTCGGACAGGCCTCTCTGTCGATAAAAACAGATTTATTAGAAATGAACTTTGAAAGAGTTTTTAAAAAGTCCGAAGCTCAGGAGGAACCGACCACAAACTGCGAGTATGACGAGGCCACGGAGCCCAGGGTCTGAGCCCGGTTCTCCTTCTGGTCCTGGGTCCAGACCGGGTCCTGGGTCAGTCCTGGTTTAGTCCCGGGCTGCTTCTGGTTCAGGGCGGGTTTAGAACGGACTGGAGTTCGGACCAAAGGGATCTGAAAGACGAAGACATGAGTGTCCAGGGCCCCCTGTCACCAGCACCTGTCACCAGCACCTGTCACTCACCTGGGCGGGGCAGGGCGCGGGGGAGCGGCTCACCTGCGACCGCATCGTGCTGTTGGTGGAGACGCTGCAGCCGCTGAGCTGAGGGAGGAGCAAGAGCACTTAGTGACATCATCAGCGGGTCTGGTCCTGGTCCTGGTCCTGGTCCTGGTCCTGGTCCTGGTCCTGGTCCTGGTCCGTGTCAGGAGTCTTACCGGGGTTCTCTTGGTCTTGTTGAGGCTCCTGGGGCCCGGGTTCTGGTTCTTGGGGCTCAGGGTCGGTCCGATGAAGCGGCGTTTGGTTGGAGTTTGGACGGTGCCGTACAACATGTCCTCCTCTGTCTGACGAGCCTTCCTCAGCATCTGACAGGTGAGGCAGGTGAGGCAGGTGAGGGGGTGTGTGTGTGTGTGTATAGTGTGTGTGTATAGTGTGTGTGTATAGTGTGTGTGTGTATAGTGTGTGTGTATAGTGTGTGTGTATAGTGTGTGTATAGTGTGTGTGTGTATAGTGTGTGTATAGTGTGTGTATAGTGTGTGTATAGTGTGTGTATAGTGTGTGTATAGTGTGTGTGTAGTGTGTGTATAATGTGTATAGTGTGTGTGTAGTGTGTGTATAGTGTGTCTATAGTGTGTGTATAGTGTGTGTATAGTGTGTGTGTAGTGTGTGTATAGTGTGTGTATAGTGTGTGTATAGTGTGTGTATAGTGTGTGTGTATAGTGTGTGTATAGTGTGTGTATAGTGTGTGTATAGTGTGTGTGTATAGTGTGTGTGTATAGTGTGTGTATAGTGTGTGTATAGTGTGTGTGTATAGTGTGTGTATAGTGTGTGTATAGTGTGTGTATAGTGTGTGTATAGTGTGTGTATAGTGTGTGTGTAGTGTGTGTATAGTGTGTGTATAGTGTGTGTATAGTGTGTGTGTATAGTGTGTGTATAGTGTGTGTATAGTGTGTGTATAGTGTGTGTGTATAGTGTGTGTATAGTGTGTGTATAGTGTGTGTGTAGTGTGTGTATAGTGTGTGTATAGTGTGTATAGTGTGTGTATAGTGTGTGTGTAGTGTGTGTATAGTGTGTATAGTGTGTGTATAGTGTGTGTATAGTGTGTGTGTATAGTGTGTGTATAGTGTGTGTATAGTGTGTGTGTATAGTGTGTGTGTATAGTGTGTGTATAGTGTGTGTATAGTGTGTGTATAGTGTGTGTGTATAGTGTGTGTGTGTATAGTGTGTGTATAGTGTGTGTGTATAGTGTGTGTGTATAGTGTGTGTAGTGTGTGTGTATAGTGTGTGTGTATAGTGTGTGTGTATAGTGTGTGTGTATAGTGTGTGTGTATAGTGTGTGTATAGTGTGTGTATAGTGTGTGTATAGTGTGTGTATAGTGTGTGTATAGTGTGTGTATAGTGTGTGTGTGTAGTGTGTGTATAGTGTGTGTGTATAGTGTGTGTGTATAGTGTGTGTATAGTGTGTGTGTATAGTGTGTATAGTGTGTGTATAGTGTGTGTGTATAGTGTGTGTATAGTGTGTGTATAGTGTGTGTATAGTGTGTGTATAGTGTGTGTATAGTGTGTGTGTAGTGTGTGTATAGTGTGTGTATAGTGTGTGTATAGTGTGTGTATAGTGTGTGTATAGTGTGTGTATAGTGTGTGTATAGTGTGTGTATAGTGTGTGTATAGTGTGTGTGTATAGTGTGTGTATAGTGTGTGTGTATAGTGTGTGTGTATAGTGTGTGTATAGTGTGTATAGTGTGTATAGTGTGTGTATAGTGTGTGTATAGTGTGTGTATAGTGTGTGTATAGTGTGTATAGTGTGTGTGTGTATAGTGTGTGTGTATAGTGTGTGTATAGTGTGTGTATAGTGTGTGTATAGTGTGTATAGTGTGTGTGTATAGTGTGTGTATAGTGTGTGTGTATAGTGTGTGTATAGTGTGTGTATAGTGTGTGTGTATAGTGTGTGTATAGTGTGTATAGTGTGTGTATAGTGTGTGTGTATAGTGTGTGTATAGTGTGTGTATAGTGTGTGTATAGTGTGTGTATAGTGTGTGTGTATAGTGTGTGTATAGTGTGTGTATAGTGTGTGTATAGTGTGTGTATAGTGTGTGTATAGTGTGTGTATAGTGTGTGTATAGTGTGTGTATAGTGTGTGTATAGTGTGTATAGTGTGTATAGTGTGTGTATAGTGTGTGTATAGTGTGTGTATAGTGTGTGTATAGTGTGTGTATAGTGTGTGTGTATAGTGTGTGTATAGTGTGTGTATAGTGTGTGTGTATAGTGTGTGTGTATAGTGTGTGTATAGTGTGTGTATAGTGTGTGTATAGTATGTGTATAGTGTGTGTGTGTATAGTGTGTGTATATAGTGTATATATAGTGTGTATATAGTGTGTATAGTGTGTGTATAGTGTGTGTGTGTATAGTGTGTATAGTGTGTGTATAGTGTGTGTATAGTGTGTGTAGTGTGTGTATAGTGTGTGTATAGTGTGTGTATAGTGTGTGTATAGTGTGTGTATAGTGTGTGTATAGTGTGTGTAGTGTGTGTATAGTGTGTGTATAGTGTGTGTATAGTGTGTGTATAGTGTGTGTATAGTGTGTGTACAGTGTGTGTGTAGTGTGTGTATAGTGTGTGTATAGTGTGTGTATAGTGTGTGTATAGTATGTGTATAGTGTGTGTATAGTGTGTGTATAGTGTGTGTATAGTGTGTGTATAGTGTGTGTGTATAGTGTGTGTATAGTGTGTGTGTATAGTGTGTGTATAGTATGTGTATAGTGTGTGTGTGTATAGTGTGTGTATAGTGTGTGTATAGTGTGTGTATAGTGTGTGTATAGTGTGTGTATAGTGTGTGTATAGTGTGTGTATAGTGTGTGTATAGTGTGTGTAGTGTGTGTGTAGTGTGTGTATAGTGTGTGTATAGTGTGTGTATAGTGTGTGTATAGTGTGTGTGTAGTGTGTGTATAGTGTGTATAGTGTGTGTATAGTGTGTGTGTAGTGTGTGTGTAGTGTGTGTATAGTGTGTGTATAGTGTGTGTATAGTGTGTGTATAGTGTGTGTATAGTGTGTATAGTGTGTGTGTATAGTGTGTGTATAGTGTGTGTGTATAGTGTGTGTATAGTGTGTGTGTATAGTGTGTGTATAGTGTGTGTGTATAGTGTGTGTATAGTGTGTGTATAGTGTGTGTATAGTGTGTGTGTATAGTGTGTGTATAGTGTGTGTGTATAGTGTGTGTATAGTATGTGTATAGTGTGTGTGTGTATAGTGTGTGTATAGTGTGTGTGTATAGTGTGTGTAGTGTGTGTGTAGTGTGTGTATAGTGTGTGTATAGTGTGTGTATAGTGTGTGTATAGTGTGTGTATAGTGTGTGTATAGTGTGTGTATAGTGTGTGTGTAGTGTGTGTATAGTGTGTGTATAGTGTGTGTATAGTGTGTGTATAGTGTGTGTAGTGTGTGTAGTGTGTGTATAGTGTGTGTATAGTGTGTGTATAGTGTGTGTATAGTGTGTGTATAGTGTGTGTATAGTGTGTGTATAGTGTGTGTATAGTGTGTGTATAGTGTGTGTGTATAGTGTGTGTATAGTGTGTGTATAGTATGTGTATAGTGTGTGTGTATAGTGTGTGTATAGTGTGTGTTTAGTGTGTGTATAGTGTGTGTATAGTGTGTGTACAGTGTGTGTACAGTGTGTGTGTATAGTGTGTGTATAGTGTGTGTATAGTGTGTGTATAGTATGTGTATAGTGTGTGTGTATAGTGTGTGTTTAGTGTGTGTATAGTGTGTGTATAGTGTGTGTATAGTGTGTGTTTAGTGTGTGTATAGTGTGTGTATAGTGTGTGTATAGTGTGTGTATAGTGTGTGTACAGTGTGTGTACAGTGTGTGTATAGTGTGTGTATAGTGTGTGTTTAGTGTGTGTATAGTGTGTGTATAGTGTGTGTATAGTGTGTATAGTGTGTGTATAGTGTGTGTATAGTGTGTGTTTAGTGTGTGTATAGTGTGTGTATAGTGTGTGTTTAGTGTGTGTATAGTGTGTGTATAGTGTGTGTATAGTGTGTGTATAGTGTGTGTATAGTGTGTGTATAGTGTGTGTATAGTGTGTATAGTGTGTGTATAGTGTGTGTATAGTGTGTGTATAGTGTGTGTATAGTGTGTATAGTGTGTGTATAGTGTGTGTATAGTGTGTGTATAGTGTGTGTATAGTGTGTGTATAGTGTGTGTATAGTGTGTGTATAGTGTGTATAGTGTGTGTATATAGTGTGTGTATAGTGTGTGTATAGTGTGTGTATAGTGTGTGTATAGTGTGTGTATAGTGTGTGTGTATAGTGTGTGTATAGTGTGTGTATAGTGTGTGTATAGTGTGTGTATAGTGTGTGTATAGTGTGTGTATAGTGTGTGTGTATAGTGTGTGTATAGTGTGTGTATAGTGTGTGTATAGTGTGTGTGTGTATAGTGTGTGTATAGTGTGTGTGTATAGTGTGTGTATAGTGTGTATAGTGTGTGTGTATAGTGTGTGTGTATAGTGTGTGTATAGTGTGTGTGTATAGTGTGTGTATAGTGTGTGTATAGTGTGTGTGTATAGTGTGTGTATAGTGTGTGTATAGTGTGTGTATAGTGTGTGTATAGTGTGTGTATAGTGTGTGTGTGTGTATAGTGTGTGTATAGTGTGTGTGTATAGTGTGTGTATAGTGTGTGTATAGTGTGTGTATAGTGTGTGTGTATAGTGTGTGTATAGTGTGTGCATAGTGTGTGTATAGTGTGTGTATAGTGTGTGTATAGTGTGTGTATTGTGTGTGTATAGTGTGTGTGTGTAGTGTGTGTATAGTGTGTGTATAGTGTGTGTATAGTGTGTGTGTATAGTGTGTGTATAGTGTGTGTATAGTGTGTATAGTGTGTATAGTGTGTGTATAGTGTGTGTATAGTGTGTGTATAGTGTGTGTATAGTGTGTGTATATTGTGTGAATAGTGTGTGTGTAGTGTGTATATTGTGTGTATAGTGTGTGTATAATGTGTGTATAGTGTGTGTATAGTGTGTGTATAGTGTGTGTATAGTGTGTGTATAGTGTGTGTGTATAGTGTGTGTGTGTGTATAGTGTGTGTGTTTAGTGTGTGTATAGTGTGTGTGTGTGTGTATAGTGTGTGTGTATAGTGTGTGTGTTTAGTGTGTGTATAGTGTGTGTGTGTGTGTATAGTGTGTGTATAATGTGTGTATAGTGTGTGTGTATAGTGTGTGTATAGTGTGTGTGTATAGTGTGTGTATAGTGTGTGTATAGTGTGTGTATAATGTGTGTATAGTGTGTGTGTATAGTATGTGTATAGTATGTGTATAGTGTGTGTATAGTGTGTGTGTAGTGTGTGTGTATAGTGTGTGTATAGTGTGTGTATAGTGTGTGTGTGTATAGTGTGTGTATAGTGTGTGTGTATAGTATGTGTATAGTGTGTGTATAGTGTGTGTATAGTGTGTGTATAGTGTGTGTATAGTGTGTGTATAGTGTGTGTATAGTGTGTGTATAGTATGTGTATAGTGTGTGTATAGTGTGTGTATAGTGTCTGTGTATAGTGTGTGTATAGTGTGTGTATAGTGTGTGTATAGTGTGTGTATAGTGTGTGTACAGTGTGTGTGTTTTACCCTCTGGTTCTTCTCTTGTTCCTTTTCTTCCTGAAGTTTGTTCCACTTTTGTTCCACAAACTGGAAAAAGTCGAGACCCTGAACCAGGAACCGAGAGTTTTGAGACGAGATCTGAGTCCTGAGGGCGCGTTCCAGCTGCACACACAC
>CM068349.1:47620699-47713199 GCA_034769755.1 Odontamblyopus lacepedii | reverse complement strand
CACACACACACTGTTTATACACACATACACACCGTTTATACACACACACTGTTTATACACAGACACACACACACACTGTTTATACACACACACTGTTCATACACACACACACACACTGTAGACACACACACACACTTTTGAGACACACAAACACACTTTACACACACACACTTTAGACACACACACTTTAGACACACACACTTTAGACACACACACTTTAGACACACACACACACACTTTAGACACACAAACACACTTTAGACACACACACTTTAGACACACACACTTTAGACACACACACTTTAGACACAAACACACACACTTTAGAGACACACACACGCAGAGTCCGATCTGGGTCAGGGGTCATCAGGGGTCATCAGGGGTCATCAGGGGTCAGAGGGGGTCATCAGGGGTCAGAGGTCGGGGTCAGAGGGGGTCAGAGGTCGGGGTCAGAGGGGGTCAGAGGTCGGGGTCAGACCTTGGGGAGGTTCTTGCTCAGCTCGGTTCTCTGACGTTCTTCTTTGAGCAGGTTTCCTCCTCGATTTGTGAATCTCGAAGGATCCAACGCTTTTCTCTGAAACACAAACGCCCGACAGGGTAAAGACCGTGACAGGGTCAAGACTGCGACAGGGTCAGGACAGGGTCAGGACCGCGACAGGGTCAGGACAGGGTCAGGACCGCGACAGGGTCAGGGTCAGGACAGGGTCAGGACAGAGTCGGGACAGGGTCAGGACCGCGACAGGGTCGGGACAGGGACAGGGTCAGGACAGGGACAGGGTCAGGGTCAGGGTCAGGGTCAGGGTCAGGGTCAGGGTCAGGGTCAGGGTCAGGGTCAGGACAGTTTCAGGACAGGTTCAGGAAAAGGTCAGGACAGGGTCAGGACAGGGACAGGGTCCCTGGATGTTTCCGCGGACTCGCCGGGATGTTTCCGCGGACTCGTCGGGATGTTTCCGCGGACTCGTCGGGATGTTTCCGCGGACTCGTCGGGATGTTTCCGCGGACTCGTCGGGATGTTTCCGCGGACTCGTGGGGATGTTTCCGCGGACTCGCCGGGATGTTTCCGCGGACTCGCGGGGATGTTTCCGCGGACTCGCGGGGATGTTTCCGCGGACTCGCCGGGATGTTTCCGCGGACTCGTCGGGATGTTTCCCTTGAACTCGCGAGATATTTCCTTGAACTCGTCGAGATATTTCCTTGAACTCGCGAGATATTTCCATGAACTCGCGAGATGTTTCCCGAACTTCGCCGAGATATTTCCGAACTCGTCGGATATGTTTCCTTGAACTAAATCGAGATATTTCCCGAACTTCGCGAGATATTTCGCGGACTACGCCGAGATATTTCGCAGACTTCGCCGGGATATGTTTCCGAACTCGTCGAGATATTTCCTTGAACTTCGCGAGATATTTCAGCCTTGAACTTCGCCGAGATATTTCAGCAGAACTCGCCGAGATATTTCCTTGAACTTCGCTTGAGATATTTCAGCGGACTTCGAGATATTTCCATAACTTCGCGAGATATTTCCAGCGAGATATTTCAAGCGAACTTCGTCGGGATATTTCCTTGACTCGCGAGATATTTCAGCTTGAACTCGTCGAGATATTTCCTTGAACTCGCGCGAGATATTTCCAGCGGACTCGCCGGGATGTTTCCGCGACTCGCGAGATATTTCCGCGACTCGCGAGATGTTTCCGCGACTCGCCGAGATATTTCCGCGAACTCGCGAGATGTTTCAGCGGACTCGTCGAGATATTTCCTTGAACTCGCGAGATATTTCCTTGAACTTCGCGAGATGTTTCCGCGAACTCGCGAGATATTTCCGCGACTCGCGAGATATTTCCGCGAACTTCGTCGGGATGTTTCCGCGGACTCGTGGGGATGTTTCCGCGGACTCGCGGGGATGTTTCCGCGGACTCGCGGGGATGTTTCCGCGGACTCGTCGGGATGTTTCCGCGGACTCGCGGGGATGTTTCCGCGGACTCGCGGGGATGTTTCCGCGGACTCGCCGGGATGTTTCCGCGGACTCGCGGGGATGTTTCCGCGGACTCGTCGGGATGTTTCCGCGGACTCGCGGGGATGTTTCCGCGGACTCGCCGGGATGTTTCCGCGGACTCGCGGGGATGTTTCCGCGGACTCGTCGGGATGTTTCCGCGGACTCGCGGGGATGTTTCCGCGGACTCGCCGGGATGTTTCCGCGGACTCGCGGGGATGTTTCCGCGGACTCGCCGGGATGTTTCCGCGGACTCGCCGGGATGTTTCCGCGGACTCGTGGAACATTTGGAACACGTGGAACGTGTGGAAAATTTAGAACACGTGGAACGTTTGGAACACGTGGAACATTTGGAACACGTGGAAAATTTAGAACACGTGGAACGTTTGGAACACGTGGAACATTTGGAACACGTGGAACATTTGGAACACGTGGAACGTGTGGAACACGTAGAACGTGTGGAACGTGTGGAACGTTTGGAACGTGTGGAACATTTGGAACACGTGGAACATTTGGAACACGTGGAACATGTGGAACATTTGGAACACGTGGAACGTTTTGAATACGTGGAACGTGTGGAACATTTGGAACATGTGGAACATATGGAACACGTGGAACGTTTGGAACACGTGGAACGTTTTGAATACGTGGAACATTTGGAACACGTGGAACATTTGGAACACGTGGAACATTTGGAACACGTGGAACATTTGGAACACGTGGAACGTGTGGAACGTTTGGAACACGTGGAACATTTGGAACACGTGGAACGTTTGGAACACGTGGAACGTTTTGAATACGTGGAACGTGTGGAACATTTGGAACATGTGGAACATATGGAACACGTGGAACATTTGGAACACGTGGAACGTTTGGAACACGTGGAACATTTGGAACACGTGGAACGTTTGGAACACGTGGAACGTTTTGAATACGTGGAACGTGTGGAACATTTGGAACACGTGTAACGTTTTGAATACGTGGAACGTGTGGAACACGTAGAACGTTTTGAATACGTGGAACGTGTGGAACATTTGGAACACGTGGAACGTTTTGAATACGTAGAACATGTGGAACATTTGGAACGTGTGGAACATTTGGAACGTGTGGAACGTTTGGAACACGTGGAACATTTGGAACACGTGGAACACGTGGAACATTTGGAACACGTGGAACGTTTGGAACACGTGGAACATTTGGAACACGTGGAACGTGTGGAACACGCAGAACGTGTGGAACGTTTGGAACGTTTGGAACACGTGGAACATTTGGAACACGTGGAACGTGTGGAACACGTAGAACGTGTGGAACGTTTGGAACGTGTGGAACGTTTGGAACACGTGGAACATTTGGAACACGTGGAACATTTGGAACACGTGGAACGTGTGGAACACGTAGAACGTGTGGAACGTTTGGAACGTGTGGAACGTTTGGAACACGTGGAACATTTGGAACACGTGGAACATTTGGAACACGTGGAACGTGTGGAACGTGGATGGAGGTTCTCCATCGTAATCTTGGGTCATCACGATGGACGGTAGAACCTTCACTGCCCCAGAGAGGTAAATAAGTCCCTTTAAGTACTCTTACTGGAGTACTCTTACTGGAGTACTCTTACTGGAGTACTCTTACTGGAGTACTCTTACTCGAGTACTCTTACTCGAGTACTCTTACTCGAGTACTCACCTCCAGCTCCAGGAGACGCTCCCATTGGTCGATCCACTTCTGAACTCCATCCACAATTGGACGATTCTCTTCATAAAACTGTTTGAGCCGCTGCAGCTCCGCCTCCAGAACCTCCAAGACCTGCTCCGAGACCTCCTCTGGACCGGACCAGGACCAGGACCAGGACCAGGACCAGAACCAGGACCAGGACCAGGACCAGGACCAGAACCAGGACCAGAACCAGGACCAGGACCAGGACCAGGACCAGAACCAGAACCAGGACCAGAACCAGACCAGGACACAGCAGATGAAAACATGAGCAGAGAAACACAAGTGCATCGTCCTGTATCTGTGTTGGGATCAGAGGGGGTCAGGGGTCAGAGGGGGGTCAGAGGGGGTCAGAGGGGGTCAGGGGTCAGAGGGGGGTCAGAGGGGGTCAGAGGGGGTCGGGGTCAGAGGGGGTCAGAGGGGGTTGGGGTCAAAGGAGGTCGGGGTCAGAGGGGGTCAGGGGTCAGAGGGGGGTCAGGGGTCAGAGGGGGGTCAGAGGGGGTCAGGGTCAGAGGGGGTCAGGGGTCAGAGGGGGGTCAGAGGGGGTCGGGGTCAGAGGGGGTTGGGGTCAGAGGGGGTCAGGGGTCACACCTGTGTAGAACGTGGTGAATCCGAGTCTTTGTTCTTCGCTGCAGAAACATTTGTCCCAGAATTCCTGGATTTGAGCTCGAGTTTTGTCGCTGACGGATTTGAGATTCTCCAGCTTCTCCTGCTCCAACCGCCGCAGCTCCGACTGCAGCTGGAACACGGAACCACACGGAACCACACGGTCAGAACCAGTAGTAGTATTTGTAGTATTCGCAGTACTGTAGTATTCGCAGTACTGTAGTATTCGCAGTACTCGTAGTACCTGTAGTATTCGCAGTACTCACCTGCAGGACTCTCTGTCCCAGCCGCTCTCCTCGGACCTTCAGGTTGTAGTAGTATTTGTAGTATTCTTAGTAGTAGTACCTGCAGTATTTGTAGTACTCGTAGTATTCGCAGTACTCACCTGCAGGACTCTCTGTCCCAGCCACTCTCCTCGGACCTTCAGGTTGTAGTAGTATTTGTAGTATTCTTAGTAGTAGTACCTGCAGTATTTGTAGTACTCGTAGTATTCGCAGTACTCACCTGCAGGACTCTGTCCCAGCCGCTCTCCTCGGACCTTCAGGTTGTAGTAGTATTTGTAGTATTCTTAGTAGTAGTACCTGCAGTATTTGTAGTACTCGTAGTATTCGCAGTACTCACCTGCAGGACTCTGTCCCAGCCGCTCTCCTCGGACCTTCAGGTTGTAGTAGTATTTGTAGTATTTGCAGTAGTGTTAATAGTAGTAGTACTCGTAGTATTTGTAGTATTCTTAGTAGTAGTACCTGCAGTATTTGTAGTACTCGTAGTATTTGTAGTATTTACCTGTAGTACTCTCTGTCCCAGTCGCTCTCCTCGGACCTTCAGGCTGAACTCGTCTCTTTGGTCTCGGGGAGTTTCCAGTCGGTTCCACAGACTCTGGATTTGGACCTGGATCCTCTGGCTCAGGTCCTCCAGGTCCGAGCGACGCCGCAGCAGCTGAGCAAGACACCAGAGAGGGAATCAAACCCACAACCTGCCCCAGAGAGGGAATCAAACCCACAACCTGCCCCCGAGAGGGAATCAAACCCACAACCTGCCCCGAGAGGGAATCAAACCCACAACCTGCCCCGAGAGGGAATCAAACCCACAACCTGCCCCCGAGAGGGAATCAAACCCACAACCTGCCCCCGAGAGGGAATCAAACCCACAACCTGCCCCAGAGTGGGAATCAAACCCACAACCTGCCCCGAGAGGGAATCAAACCCACAACCTGCCCCGAGAGGGAATCAAACCCACAACCTGCCCCAGAGAGGGAATCAAACCCACAACCTGCCCCAGAGAGGGAATCAAACCCACAACCTGCCCCGAGAGGGAATCAAACCCACAACCTGCCCCGAGAGGGAATCAAACCCACAACCTGCCCCGAGAGGGAATCAAACCCACAACCTGCCCCAGAGAGGGAATCAAACCCACAACCTGCCCCAGAGAGGGAATCAAACCCACAACCTGCCCCAGAGAGGGAATCAAACCCACAACCTGCCCCAGAGAGGGAATCAAACCCACAACCTGCCCCAGAGAGGGAATCAAACCCACAACCTGCCCCAGAGAGGGAATCAAACCCACAACCTGCCCCGAGAGGGAATCAAACCCACAACCTGCCCCGAGAGGGAATCAAACCCACAACCTGCCCCAGAGAGGTAATCAAACCCACAACCTGCCCCGAGAGGGAATCAAACCCACAACCTGCCTCAGAGAGGGAATCAAACCCACAACCTGCCCCTGAGAGGGAATCAAACCCACAACCTGCCCCAGAGAGGGAATCAAACCCACAACCTGCCCCCGAGAGGGAATCAAACCCACAACCTGCCCCGAGAGGGAATCAAACCCACAACCTGCCCCAGAGAGGGAATCAAACCCACAACCTGCCCCAGAGAGGGAATCAAACCCACAACCTGCCCCAGAGAGGGAATCAAACCCACAACCTGCCCCGAGAGGGAATCAAACCCACAACCTGCCCCGAGAGGGAATCAAACCCACAACCTGTCCCAGAGAGGGAATCAAACCCACAACCTGCCCCGAGAGGGAATCAAACCCACAACCTGCCCCAGAGAGGGAATCAAACCCACAACCTGCCCCAGAGAGGGAATCAAACCCACAACCTGCCCCAGAGAGGGAATCAAACCCACAACCTGCCCCCTAGAGGGAAGCAAACCCACAACCTGCCCCAGAGAGGGAATCAAACCCACAACCTGCCCCGAGAGGGAATCAAACCCACAACCTGCCCCCGAGAGGGAATCAAACCCACAACCTGCCCCAGAGAGGGAATCAAACCCACAACCTGCCCCGAGAGGGAATCAAACCCACAACCTGCCCCGAGAGGGAATCAAACCCACAACCTGCCCCAGAAAGGGAATCAAACCCACAACCTGCCCCGAGAGGGAATCAAACCCACAACCTGCCCCCGAGAGGGAATCAAACCCACAACCTGCCCCAGAGAGGGAATCAAACCCACAACCTGCCCCAGAGAGGGAATCAAACCCACAACCTGTCCCGACAGGGAATCAAACCCACAACCTGCCCCAGAGAGGGAATCAAACCCACAACCTGCCCCAGAGAGGGAATCAAACCCACAACCTGCCCCAGAGAGGGAATCAAACCCACAACCTGCCCCCGAGAGGGAATCAAACCCACAACCTGTCCCAGAGAGGGAATCAAACCCACAACCTGCCCCGAGAGGGAATCAAACCCACAACCTGTCCCAGAGAGGAAATCAAACCCACAACCTGCCCCGAGAGGGAATCAAACCCACAACCTGCCCCCGAGAGGGAATCAAACCCACAACCTGCCCCCGAGAGGGAATCAAACCCACAACCTGCCCCAGAGAGGGAATCAAACCCACAACCTGCCCCAGAGAGGGAATCAAACCCACAACCTGTCCCGACAGGGAATCAAACCCACAACCTGCCCCAGAGAGGGAATCAAACCCACAACCTGCCCCGAGAGGGAATCAAACCCACAACCTGCCCCCGAGAGGGAATCAAACCCACAACCTGCCCCGAGAGGGAATCAAACCCACAACCTGCCCCAGAGAGGGAATCAAACCCACAACCTGCCCCGAGAAGGAATCAAACCCACAACCTGCCCCGAGAGGGAATCAAACCCACAACCTGCCCCGAGAGGGAATCAAACCCACAACCTGCCCCGAGAGGGAATCAAACCCACAACCTGTCCCAGAGAGGGAATCAAACCCACAACCTGCCCCGACAGGGAATCAAACCCACAACCTGCCCCAGAGAGGGAATCAAACCCACAACCTGCCCAGAGAGGGAATCAAACCCACAACCTGCCCCCGAGAGGGAATCAAACCCACAACCTGCCCCCGAGAGGGAATCAAACCCACAACCTGCCCCAGAGAGGGAATCAAACCCTCACCCGCTCCTGCAGCAGCTCCAGCGTCTGCAGATTCTCTGGGGAAAGGCAAAACTCCTCCGGGTCCGACTGCAGCAGCTCCGCCTCCAGATCCGAGTCCGGACTGTGGTCCAAGTCCGAGACCAAGACCAGGATCTGGGCTCTGAGGGACCGGAAGTGGCCCTCGCGCCGGCTCTGGGGTCAGAGGAGGTCAGAGGTCACAGGAAGTCAGGGGTCACAGGAAGTCAGGGGTCACATGTGAGTCTCTTTACATCTCCTCCCTGATTGGCCCGTTCGTACCTTCTCCTCCCTCTGATTGGCCCGTTCGTACCTTCTCCTCCCTCTGATTGGCCCGTTCGTACCTTCTCCTCCCTCTGATTGGCCCGTTCGTACCTTCTCCTCCCTCTGATTGGCCCGTTCGTACCTTCTCCTCCCTCTGATTGGCCCGTTCGTACCTTCTCCCCTCTGATTGGCCCGTTCGTACCTTCTCCTCCCTCTAATTGGCCGGTTCGTACCTTCTCCCCTCTGATTGGCCCGTTCGTACCTTCTCCTCCCTCTGATTGGCCGGTTCGTACCTTCTCCTCTCTGATTGGCCCGTTCGTACCTTCTCCTCCCTCTGATTGGTCCGTTCGTACCTTCTCCTCCCTCTGATTGGCCCGTTCGTACCTTCTCCTCCCTCTGATTGGCCGGTTCGTACCTTCTCCTCTCTGATTGGCCCGTTCGTACCTTCTCCTCCCTCTGATTGGCCCGTTCGTACCTTCTCCTCCCTCTGATTGGCCCGTTCGTACCTTCTCCTCTCTGATTGGCCCGTTCGTACCATCTCCTCCCTCTGATTGGCCCGTTCGTACCTTCTCCCCTCTGATTGGCCCGTTCGTACCTTCTCCTCCCTGATTGGCCCGTTCGTACCTTCTCCTCTCTGATTGGCCCGTTCGTACCTTCTCCTCCCTCTGATTGGTCCGTTCGTACCTTCTCCTCCCTCTGATTGGCCCGTTCGTACCTTCTCCTCCCTCTGATTGGCCCGTTCGTACCTTCTCCTCCCTCTGATTGGCCCGTTCGTACCTTCTCCTCCCTCTGATTGGCCCGTTCGTACCTTCTCCTCCCTCTGATTGGCCCGTTCGTACCTTCTCCCCTCTGATTGGCCCGTTCGTACCTTCTCCTCCCTCTGATTGGCCCGTTCGTACCTTCTCCTCCCTCTGATTGGCCCGTTCGTACCTTCTCCTCCTCTCTGATTGGCCGGTTCGTACCTTCTCCCCTCTGATTGGCCCGTTCGTACCTTCTCCTCCCTCTGATTGGCCCGTTCGTACCTTCTCCTCCCTGATTGGCCCGTTCGTACCTTCTCCTCCCTCTGATTGGCCCGTTCGTACCTTCTCCTCCCTCTGTTTGGCCCGTTCGTACCTTCTCCCCTCTGATTGGCCCGTTCGTACCTTCTCCTCCCTGATTGGCCCGTTCGTACCTTCTCCCCTCTGATTGGCCCGTTCGTACCTTCTCCTCCCTCTGATTGGCCCGTTCGTACCTTCTCCTCCCTCTGATTGGCCCGTTCGTACCTTCTCCTCCCTCTGATTGGCCGGTTCGTACCTTCTCCTCCCTCTGATTGGCCCGTTCGTACCTTCTCCTCCCTGATTGGCCCGTTCGTACCTTCTCCTCCCTCTGATTGGCCCGTTCGTACCTTCTCCTGCCTCTGATTGGCCCGTTCGTACCTTCTCCTCCCTCTGATTGGCCCGTTCGTACCTTCTCCTCCCTCTGATTGGCCCGTTCGTACCTTCTCCTGCCTCTGATTGGCCCGTTCGTACCTTCTCCCCTCTGATTGGCCCGTTCGTACCTTCTCCTCCCTCTGATTGGCCCGTTCGTACCTTCTCCCCTCTGATTGGCCCGTTCGTACCTTCTCCTCCCTCTGATTGGCCCGTTCGTACCTTCTCCTGCCTCTGATTGGCCCGTTCGTACCTTCTCCCCTCTGATTGGCCCGTTCGTACATTCTCCTCCCTCTGATTGGCCCGTTCGTACCTTCTCCTCCCTCTGATTGGCCCGTTCGTACCTTCTCCCCTCTGATTGGCCCGTTCGTACCTTCTCCTCCCTGATTGGCCCGTTCGTACCTTCTCCCCTCTGTTTGGCCCGTTCGTACCTTCTCCTCCCTGATTGGCCGGTTCGTACCTTCTCCTCCCTCTGATTGGCCAGGTGCTGCCTCAGGTCGTCCAGCGTGCTCGTGGAGGGGACACTTGTGGGGGAGACGGTGGACGGGGGTGTTCCTAATATTTCCGCCAGCTCCAGGTCCTGTTGCAGCAGATCTTTGAGACGCTCCATTCGTCTGGACTTTTCCTTCAGGAGGAAATTCACTCTGGTCCTCAGGTCCTTCTCAGCCTGAAGGACGGACTGACCCCTGTCCTCCTGAAGACAGAGACAGACGTGAGGGGCACAGAGACAGACGTGAGGAGCACAGAGACAGACGTGAGGAGCACAGAGACAGACGTGAGGAGCACAGAGACAGACGTGAAGAGCACAGAGACAAACGTGAGGAGCACAGAGACAGACGTGAGGAGCACAGAGACAGACGTGAGGAGCACAGAGACAAACGTGAGGAGCACAGAGACAGACGTGAGGAGCACAGAGACAGAGTGAGGAGCACAGAGACAGACGTGAGGAGCACAGAGACAGACGTGAGGAGCACAGAGACAGAGTGAGGAGCACAGAGACAGAGTGAGGAGCACAGAGACAGTGAGGAGCACAGAGACAGACGTGAGGAGCACAGAGACAGACGTGAGGAGCACAGAGACAGACGTGAGGAGCACAGAGACAGAGTGAGGAGCACAGAGACAGAGTGAGGAGCACAGAGTGAGGAGCACAGAGACAGACGTGAGGAGCACAGAGACAGACGTGAGGAGCACAGAGTGAGGAGCACAGAGACAGACGTGAGGAGCACAGAGACAGACGTGAGGAGCACAGAGACAGACGTGAGGAGCACAGAGACAGACGTGAGGAGCACAGAGACAGACGTGAGGGGCACAGAGACAGACGTGAGGAGCACAGAGACAGACGTGAGGGGCACAGAGACAGACGTGAGGAGCACAGAGACAGACGTGAGGAGCACAGAGACAGAGTGAGGAGCACAGAGTGAGGAGCACAGAGACAGACGTGAGGAGCACAGAGACAAACGTGAGGAGCACAGAGACAGACGTGAGGAGCACAGAGACAGAGTGAGGAGCACAGAGTGAGGAGCACAGAGACAGACGTGAGGAGCACAGAGACAAACGTGAGGAGCACAGAGACAGACGTGAGGAGCACAGAGACAGACGTGAGGAGCACAGAGACAGACGTGAGGAGCACAGAGACAGAGTGAGGAGCACAGAGACAGACGTGAGGAGCACAGAGACAGAGTGAGAAGCACAGAGACAGACGTGAGGAGCACAGAGACAGATGTGAGGAGCACAGAGACAGACGTGAGGAGCACAGAGACAGACGTGAGGAGCACAGAGACAAACGTGAGGAGCACAGAGACAGAGTGAGGAGCACAGAGACAGACGTGAGGAGCACAGAGACAGAGTGAGGAGCACAGAGACAGACGTGAGGAGCAGAGACAGACGTGAGGAGCACAGAGACAGAGTGAGGAGCACAGAGACAGACGTGAGGAGCACAGAGACAGAGTGAGGAGCACAGAGACAGAGTGAGGAGCACAGAGACAGACGTGAGGAGCACAGAGACAGACGTGAGGAGCACAGAGACAGACGTGAGGAGCACAGAGACAGAGTGAGAAGCACAGAGACAGACGTGAGGAGCACAGAGACAGACGTGAGGAGCACAGAGACAGACGTGAGGAGCACAGAGACAGACGTGAGGAGCACAGAGACAGACGTGAGGAGCACAGAGACAGAGTGAGGAGCACAGAGACAGAGTGAGGAGCACAGAGACAAACGTGAGGAGCACAGAGACAGACGTGAGGAGCACAGAGACAGACGTGAGGAGCACAGAGACAGAGTGAGTAGCACAGAGACAGAGTGAGGAGCACAGACAGACGTGAGGAGCACAGACAGACGTGAGGAGCACAGAGACAGAGTGAGGAGCACAGAGACAGACGTGAGGAGCACAGAGACAGACGTGAGGAGCACAGAGACAGACGTGAGGAGCACAGACGTGAGGAGCACAGAGACAGACGTGAGGAGCACAGAGACAGAGTGAGGAGCACAGAGACAGAGTGAGGAGCACAGAGACAGAGTGAGGAGCACAGACAGACGTGAGGAGCACAGAGACAGAGTGAGGAGCACAGAGACAGAGTGAGGAGCACAGACAGACGTGAGGAGCACAGACAGACGTGAGGAGCACAGAGACAGACGTGAGGAGCACAGAGACAGAGACAAACGTGAGGAGCACAGAGACAGACGTGAGGAGCACAGAGACAGAGTGAGGAGCACAGAGACAGAGTGAGGAGCACAGAGACAGACGTGAGGAGCACAGAGACAGACGTGAAGAGCACAGAGACAGACGTGAAGAGCACAGAGACAAACGTGAGGAGCACAGAGACAGAGTGAGGAGCACAGAGACAGACGTGAGGAGCACAGAGACAGAGTGAGGAGCACAGAGACAGACGTGAGGAGCACAGAGACAGACGTGAGGAGCACAGAGACAGAGTGAGGAGCACAGAGACAGAGTGAGGAGCACAGAGACAGACGTGAGGAGCACAGAGACAGACGTGAGGAGCACAGAGACAGACGTGAGGAGCACAGAGACAGACGTGAGGAGCACAGAGACAGACGTGAGGAGCACAGAGACAGAGTGAGGAGCACAGAGACAGAGTGAGGAGCACAGAGACAGACGTGAGGAGCACAGAGACAGACGTGAGGAGCACAGAGACAGACGTGAGGAGCACAGAGACAGAGTGAGGAGCACAGAGACAGAGTGAGGAGCACAGAGACAGACGTGAGGAGCACAGAGACAGACGTGAGGAGCACCGAGACAGAGTGAGGAGCACAGAGACAGTGAGGAGCACAGAGACAGACGTGAGGAGCACAGAGACAGAGTGAGGAGCACAGAGACAGACGTGAGGAGCACAGAGACAGACGTGAGGAGCACAGAGACAGAGTGAGGAGCACAGAGACAGAGTGAGGAGCACAGAGACAGACGTGAGGAGCACAGAGACAGTGAGGAGCACAGAGACAGACGTGAGGAGCACAGAGACAGACGTGAGGAGCACAGAGACAGAGTGAGGAGCACAGAGACAGGCGTGAGGAGCACAGAGACAGGAGGAGCACAGAGACAGTGAGGAGCACAGAGACAGGCGTGAGGAGCACAGAGACAGGCGTGAGGAGCACAGAGACAGTGAGGAGCACAGAGACAGAGTGAGGAGCACAGAGACAGGACGTGAGGAGCACAGAGACAGACGTGAGGAGCACAGAGACAGGCGTGAGAGCACAGAGACGTGAGGAGCACAGAGACAGAGACAGAGTGAGGAGCACAGAGACAGACGTGAGGAGCACAGAGACAGAGTGAGAAGCACAGAGACAGACGTGAGGAGCACAGAGACAGATGTGAGGAGCACAGAGACAGACGTGAGGAGCACAGAGACAGACGTGAGGAGCACAGAGACAAACGTGAGGAGCACAGAGACAGAGTGAGGAGCACAGAGACAGACGTGAGGAGCACAGAGACAGAGTGAGGAGCACAGAGACAGACGTGAGGAGCACAGAGACAGACGTGAGGAGCACAGAGACAGAGTGAGGAGCACAGAGACAGACGTGAGGAGCACAGAGACAGAGTGAGGAGCACAGAGACAGAGTGAGGAGCACAGAGACAGACGTGAGGAGCACAGAGACAAACGTGAGGAGCACAGAGACAGACGTGAGGAGCACAGAGACAGAGTGAGAAGCACAGAGACAGACGTGAGGAGCACAGAGACAGTGAGGAGCACAGAGACAGACGTGAGGAGCACAGAGACAGACGTGAGGAGCACAGAGACAGAGTGAGGAGCACAGAGACAGAGTGAGGAGCACAGAGACAAACGTGAGGAGCACAGAGACAGACGTGAGGAGCACAGAGACAGACGTGAGGAGCACAGAGACAGAGTGAGGAGCACAGAGACAGAGTGAGGAGCACAGACAGACGTGAGGAGCACAGACAGACGTGAGGAGCACAGAGACAGAGTGAGGAGCACAGAGACAGACGTGAGGAGCACAGAGACAGACGTGAGGAGCACAGACAGACGTGAGGAGCACAGACAGACGTGAGGAGCACAGAGACAAACGTGAGGAGCACAGAGACAGACGTGAGGAGCACAGAGACAGACGTGAGGAGCACAGACAGACGTGAGGAGCACAGACAGACGTGAGGAGCACAGACAGACGTGAGGAGCACAGAGACAGACGTGAGGAGCACAGAGACAGAGTGAGGAGCACAGAGACAGAGTGAGGAGCACAGACAGACGTGAGGAGCACAGACAGACGTGAGGAGCACAGAGACAGAGTGAGGAGCACAGAGACAGAGTGAGGAGCACAGACAGAGTGAGGAGCACAGACAGACGTGAGGAGCACAGACAGACGTGAGGAGCACAGAGACAGACGTGAGGAGCACAGAGACAGACGTGAGGAGCACAGAGACAGACGTGAGGAGCACAGAGACAGAGTGAGGAGCACAGAGACAGAGTGAGGAGCACAGAGACAGAGTGAGGAGCACAGAGACAGACGTGAGGAGCACAGAGACAGACGTGAAGAGCACAGAGACAGACGTGAGGAGCACAGAGACAGACGTGAGGAGCACAGAGACAGACGTGAGGAGCACAGAGACAGAGTGAGAAGCACAGAGACAGAGTGAGGAGCACAGAGACAGACGTGAGGAGCACAGAGACAGACGTGAGGAGCACAGAGACAGAGTGAGGAGAACAGAGACAGATGTGAGGAGCACAGAGACAGACGTGAGGAGCACAGAGACAGAGTGAGGAGCACAGAGACAGAGTGAGGAGCACAGAGACAGAGTGAGGAGCACAGAGACAGAGTGAGGAGCACAGAGACAGACGTGAGGAGCACAGAGACAGACGTGAGGAGCACAGAGACAGAGTGAGGAGCACAGAGACAGAGTGAGGAGCACAGACAGACGTGAGGAGCACAGACAGACGTGAGGAGCACAGAGACAGAGTGAGGAGCACAGAGACAGACGTGAGGAGCACAGAGACAGACGTGAGGAGCACAGAGACAGACGTGAGGAGCACAGACAGACGTGAGGAGCACAGAGACAGACGTGAGGAGCACAGAGACAGACGTGAGGAGCACAGAGACAGAGTGAGGAGCACAGAGACAGAGTGAGGAGCACAGACAGACGTGAGGAGCACAGACAGACGTGAGGAGCACAGAGACAGAGTGAGGAGCACAGAGACAGAGTGAGGAGCACAGACAGACGTGAGGAGCACAGACAGACGTGAGGAGCACAGAGACAGACGTGAGGAGCACAGAGACAAACGTGAGGAGCACAGAGACAGACGTGAGGAGCACAGAGACAGAGTGAGGAGCACAGAGACAGAGTGAGAAGCACAGAGACAGAGTGAGGAGCACAGAGACAGACGTGAGGAGCACAGAGACAGACGTGAGGAGCACAGAGACAGAGTGAGGAGCACAGAGACAGACGTGAGGAGCACAGAGACAGACGTGAGGAGCACAGAGACAGAGTGAGAAGCACAGAGACAGAGTGAGAAGCACAGAGACAGAGTGAGGAGCACAGAGACAGAGTGAGGAGCACAGAGACAGAGTGAGAAGCACAGAGACAGAGTGAGGAGCACAGAGACAGACGTGAGGAGCACAGAGACAGAGTGAGGAGCACAGAGACAGACGTGAGGAGCACAGAGACAGAGTGAGAAGCACAGAGACAGACGTGAGGGGCACAGAGACAGAGTGAGGAGCACAAAGACAGATGTGAGGAGCACAGAGACAGAGTGAGGAGCACAGAGACAGAGTGAGGAGCACAGAGACAGAGTGAGGAGCACAGAGACAGACGTGAGGAGCACAGAGACAGAGTGAGGAGCACAGAGACAGAGTGAGGAGCACAGAGACAGACGTGAGGAGCACAGAGACAGACGTGAGGAGCACAGAGACAGAGTGAGAAGCACAGAGACAGAGTGAGAAGCACAGAGACAGAGTGAGGAGCACAGAGACAGACGTGAGGAGCACAGAGACAGACGTGAGGAGCACAGAGACAGAGTGAGGAGCACAGAGACAGACGTGAGGAGCACAGAGACAGACGTGAGGAGCACAGAGACAGACGTGAGGAGCACAGAGACAGACGTGCTCTCTGTGCTCTCGGACCTGCGGCGGTGGCAGGTCTAATTCTTCACTGAGCTGCTGAATTTCTCTGCGACTCGACTCGACGCTTTTCTCCAAACGAAGCTTCAAACTTTGCTCCTCCGAGATCATCATGTCCAACAGGCCCTGAACGCACCACAGGGCCTGGGTTAGTCCTGGTCCTGGTCTGGTCCTGGTCTGGTCCTGGTCCTGGTCTGGTCCTGGTCCTGGTCCTGGTCCTGGTCTGGTCCTGGTCCTGGTCTCTGGTCTGGTCCTGGTCCGGGTCTGGGTCCGGGTCCTGGTCTGGTCCTGGTCCTGGTCCTGGTCTTGGTCCGGGTCCGGGTCCTGGTCCTGGTCTGGGTCCTGGTCTGGGTCCTGGTCCTGGTCCTGGTCCTGGTCCTGGTCCTGGCCTTGGTCCTGGTTTGGTCTGGTCCTGGTCTTGTCCTAGTCCTGGTCCTGGTCTGGTCCTGGTCTGGTCCGGGTCCTGGTCCTGGCCTTGGTCCTGGTCCTGGTCCTGGCCTTGGTCCTGGTTTGGTCTGGTCCTGGTCTTGTCCTAGTCCTGGTCCTGGTCTGGTCCTGGTCTGGTCCGGGTCCTGGTCCTGGCCTTGGTCCTGGCCTTGGTCCTGGCCTTGGTCCTGGCCTGGTCCTGGCCTTGGTCCTGGTCTGGTCCTGGTCTGGTCCCGGTCCCGGTCTGGTCCTGGTCTGGTCCTTGTCTGGTCCTGGTCCTGGTCCTGGTCTGGTCCTGGTCCTGGTCCTGGTCTTGGTCCTGGTCCTGGTCTTGGTCCTGGTCCTGGCCTTGGTCCTGGTCCTGGTCTTGGTCCTGGCCTTGGTCCTGGTTTGGTCTGGTCCTGGTCTTGTCCTAGTCCTGGTCTGGTCCTAGTCCTGGTTTGGTCCTAGTCCTAGTCCTGGTCTGGTCCTAGTCCTGGTCCTGGTCCCGGTCCCGGTCTGGTCCTGGTCTGGTCCTGGTCTTGGTCTGGTCCTGGTCTGGTCCTGGTCCTGGTCCTGGTCTGGTCCTGGTCCTGGTCCTGGTCTGGTCCTGGTCTGGTCCTGGTCTGGTCCCGGGTCTGGTCCTGGTCCTGGTCCTGGTCCTGGTCCGGTCCTGGTCCTGGTCCGGTCCTGGTCTGACCTGGATGTGGTTCTTCACCGTGTTCGTTCTCTGGAGACGTTGTTCTTCTGAGATCCCGATTTCCTCCCAAACGTCTTTGAGGAGCATCAGAGCTTTGTTCAGGCAGGAGACGGCCTCAGCGGCCACCACCTCACTGTGACAACCAGAATCACAACCACAATCACCACCAGAATCACAACCAGAACCACAATCACAACCAGAATCACAACCAGAACCACAATCACAACCAGAACCACAACCACAATCACCACCAGAACCACAACCACAACCACAATCACAACCAGAATCACCACCACAATCACAACCAGAACCACAACCACAACCACAATCACAACCAGAATCACCACCACAATCACAACCAGAATCACAATCACAACCACAACCAGAACCACAATCACAACCACAATCACAACCAGAATCACAACCAGAATCACAACCACAATCACAACCACAATCACAATCACAACCAGAATCACAACCACAATCACAACCAGAATCACAACCAGAACCACAACCACAACCAGAATCACAACCACAATCACCACCAGAATCACAACCACAACCACAACCACAACCAGAACCACAATCACAACCAGAATCACAACCAGAACCACAACCACAATCACCACCAGAATCACAACCAGAACCACAACCACAATCACCACCAGAATCACAACCACAATCACAATCACAACCAGAACCACAATCACAACCAGAATCACAACCACAATCACAACCAGAATCACAACCACAACCACAACCACAATCACAACCAGAACCACAATCACAACCAGAATCACAACCAGAACCACAACCACCACCAAAATCACAACCACAATCACAATCACAACCACAATCACAACCAGAACCACAACCAGAACCACAACCACAATCACAACCAGAACCACAATCACAACCAGAATCACAACCAGAACCACAACCAGAACCACAACCACAATCACAACCAGAACCACAACCAGAATCACAACCACAATCACAACCAGAATCACAACCACAATCACCACCAGAATCACAACCACAACCACAACCACAATCACAACCAGAACCACAACCACAATCACAACCAGAACCACAATCACAACCAGAACCACAACCAGAACCACAACCAGAACCACAATCACAACCAGAATCACAACCAGAACCACAACCAGAACCACAACCAGAACCACAACCACAACCACAACCAGAATCACAACCAGAACCACAACCAGAACCACAACCAGAATCACAACCAGAATCACAACCACAATCACCACCAGAATCACAACCACAACCACAATCACAACCAGAACCACAACCACAATCACAACCAGAACCACAATCACAATCACCACCAGAATCACAACCACAATCAGAACCAGAACCACAACCACAATCACAACCAGAACCACAATCACAACCAGAACCACAACCAGAACCACAATCACAACCAGAATCACAACCAGAACCACAACCAGAACCACAACCACAACCACAATCACAACCAGAATCACAACCAGAACCACAACCAGAACCACAACCAGAACCACAACCAGAATCACAACCAGAATCACAACCACAATCACCACCAGAATCACAACCACAATCACAACCAGAACCACAACCACAATCACAACCAGAACCAGAATCACAACCAGAATCACAACCAGAACCACAACCACAATCACAACCAGAATCACAACCAGAACCACAACCAGAATCACAACCAGAATCACAACCACAACCACAATCACAACCAGAATCACAACCACAATCACCACCAGAATCACAACCACAACCACAATCACAACCAGAACCACAACCACAATCACAACCAGAACCACAATCACAACCAGAATCACAACCAGAACCACAACCAGAACCACAATCACAACCAGAATCACAACCAGAACCACAACCAGAACCACAACCACAACCACAATCACAACCAGAATCACAACCAGAACCACAACCAGAATCACAACCAGAATCACAACCACAACCAGAATCACAACCAGAACCACAACCACAACCACAATCACAACCAGAATCACAACCAGAACCACAATCACAACCAGAACCACAACCACAACCAGAATCACAACCACAATCACAACCACAAATCACAACCACAACCACAATCACAACCACAATCACAATCACAACCACAATCACAACCACAATCACAACCACAATCACAATCACAACCACAATCACAACCACAACCAGAATCACAACCACAATCACAACCACAATCACAATCACAACCACAATCACAACCACAATCACAATCACAACCAGAATCACAACCACAATCACAACCACAATCACAATCACAACCACAACCACAACCACAACCAGAATCACAACCACAATCACAACCACAATCACAATCACAACCACAATCACAACCACAACCAGAATCACAACCAGAATCACAACCAGAACCACAACCAGAATCACAACCAGAACCAGAACCACAATCACAACCAGAATCACAACCAGAACCACAACCAGAACCACAACCACAACCAGAATCACAACCAGAATCACAACCAGAACCACAACCACAACCAGAATCACAACCAGAATCACAACCAGAACCACAATCACAACCAGAACCACAACCACAATCACAACCACAATCACAACCAGAATCACAACCACAATCACAACCAGAATCACAACCAGAACCACAACCACAACCACAACCACAACCACAATCACAACCACAACCACAACCACAACCACAACCAGAATCACAACCAGAATCACAACCAGAACCACAATTACAATCACAACCACAATCACAACCACAATCACAATCACAACCACAATCACAACCACAACCACAACCAGAATCACAACCAGAATCACAACCAGAATCACAACCAGAATCACAACCAGAACCACAACCACAATCACAACCAGAATCACAACCACAACCAGAATCACAACCACAATCACAACCACAACCAGAATCACAACCACAACCACAACCACAATCACAACCACAACCACAATCACAACCACACCCAGAATCACAACCACAATCACAACCACAACCAGAATCACAACCACAACCACACCCAGAATCACAACCAGAATCACAACCACAACCACAATCACAATCACAACCACAACCACACCCACAATCACACCCAGAATCACAATCACAACCACAATCACAACCACAATCACACCCAGAATCACAACCACAATCACAACCACAACCAGAATCACAACCACAATCACAATCACAACCACAATCACACCCAGAATCACAACCACAACCACAACCAGAATCACAACCACAATCACAACCACAACCAGAATCACAACCAGAATCACAACCACAATCACAACCACAATCACAACCAGAATCACAACCACAATCACAATCACAACCACAACCACAACCACAACCAGAATCCCAACCAGAATCCCAACCACAATCACAACCACAATCACAACCACAACAACAACCACAATCACAACCACAATCACAACCACAACCAGAATCACAACCACAACCAGAATCACAACCACAATCACAACCACAACCACAATCACAACCACAATCACACCCAGAATCACAACCACAACCACAACCAGAATCACAACCACAATCACAACCACACCCAGAATCACAATCACAACCAGAATCACAACCACAACCACAATCACAACCAGAATCACAACCACAATCACAACCACAATCACACCCAGAATCACAACCACAACCACAATCACAACCACAATCACAACCACAACCAGAATCACAACCACAATCACAACCACAATCACACCCAGAATCACAATCACAACCACAACCAGAATCACAACCACAATCACACCCAGAATCACAATCACAACCACAATCACAACCACAATCACACCCAGAATCACAATCACAACCACAACCACAACCACAATCACAACCAGAACCACAACCACAACCAGAATCACAACCAGAACCACAATCACAACCAGAATCACAACCAGAACCACAACCAGAACCACAACCAGAACCACAACCAGAACCACAATCACAACCACAACCAGAATCACAACCACAATCACAACCACAACCACAATCATCATCATAATAATAATTGGGGCCCGACCGATATCTCGGTTGTCGATATTATCGGCTGATATCGGCTCTTGGAAACACATCGGTCTAAATCTTGCCTGGGCCGATTTTCCTGGTGGATGTTTCCCTCGTCCTAAAGCTCAGACTCTATATTCTGCTCATTTAATCCAGTTCACAGATAAATGTCCTGATCTGTGGCGGGGCATCAGGGTTTATCCGAGATCCTGTTGTTTTTGCGGCCGCTCAGTGTGAGTCTGGATTAAAGGACAGTTCTTGGTGCTGATCTGAGAGGAGCCTGTGTGAGGCTGAGTGTTGACATGTGTCGGTCTGAAGCTCATTTTGGTTCTTTCTCATTGGTTAGCGATTAGCTGCTGTAGCTCGCACACATAAACAGGCTGTTTTCTCTTCTGTTAGCGACTGTAAAGTGACTCTAGTGGCCGTATACAGGCGGATTTCATGACACGTCACACATATATGATGAGCACATGTGCGCAACTCGGACCCAAAACAAACTGTTTTTATCGCGGTTTGTACGTTCAGGAAGGTGAAATTCGAGCTGCTTGTATTGTACCAAAATGCCATTGATTGTACGAACAGGCAGGTAAAAGGAAACAGATTGATTTTTTGTCGGATTCCTAAAGGAAAAGGCGCATTTAAACAGCACCGCCGCCGTCTGTGGACACGAGCCACAGACGAGAAGACTGGTCCGAGGACTTGATTGACAAGGCTCGTGTTTGCAGTGATCACTTTATATCAGGTGTTTATATAATATATGGCTGTCAGAACAGATCCCTTGGTCTTATGTGCTTCCACCCAGGCCTGGAACAGTCCGGTCTTGTGTGGCCTTTGATTTGGTAAAACTCCGGCTTTGACGATACAAACTTCACTTTCATTTGTTATTTTGTGCGTCCTCAAAGGTTGGACATGACCACATTCCATGAAATTATACACTTCTAAAGACTTAAATGCTCTTAAATTCTCCTTCGTCCACACGCTGGGCGAATTTATGAGATGCATATAAATGTGGGGCCATTCAGTTGGCGGTATTTTTGATATGTCCGCGTCCCACTCATTATCAGGGAGCCTGTAAGGGTCGGGTAACTGTGCCTGTACTTAAGGTTCACTTCCTTAAATCGCCGTCACGATCTGTGGCTGAAGGGGCTTTAAATACGCCGAGTGATCGCACCTGTCATTATCCGCCATTGTCACGATTGTAAACCCGGGAATGTTTTGGGGAATGTGTGCGCGCATACCGGAAGCACACATAACGCTTACAAACTTTGATACCAGTCTATATGTTACTGGACACGCACTGATATGGAAATGAGCTGTGAACAGAGGTGTGAATTATCCGCATTTAGCAGATCATTCATTACATTTACCGCTAAAGGCTAACAGCGGGAGTTTACTTACAGAACTTTCTTTACAGGCGAGAATATGGTACAAAAACACCATTAGGCCGAGCGACTCTTTAAATGTGACGTAAAGAGGCAGAAGAACAGGAAATGTCGCCTAAACAAACCGACTGTAAATCCAACAGAGCCAAACCTGAGTTTAAGAAACAACTGAAGATTTACAGAGAATTTTTACATCACAAGTATATCAGTGATGATATCAGCAGCTCCAAAATCCATACCGGGCGGGCCCTAATACTACTACTGCTACTGCTACTGCTACTGCTGCTGCTACTGCTACTGCTACTGCTACTACTACTACTACTGTTACAGCTACTGCTACTACTGCTACTGCTACTGCTGCTGCTACTGCTACTACTACTGCTGCTACTACTACTACTACTGCTACTACTGCTACTGCTACTGCTACTACTGCTGCTACTGCTACTGCTACTACTGCTACTACTGCTATTGCTACTGCTGCTGCTACTGCTACCGCCGCTACCGCCACCGCCACCACCGCTACCACCACCACCGCCGCTGTTACCGCTACCACCGCCGCTACCGCTACCACCGCCACCGCTACCGCTGCCGCTGCCACCACCGCCACCGCCGCCGCCACTGCTGCCACTACCGCCACGCCACCACCACCGCCACCGCCTACCGCCGCTACTGCTACCACCGCTCGCTACCACCGCCGCACTCACTACCGCCGCTACCATCACCGCCATCACCGCCACTACCACCGCTGCCACCACTACTACCGCCACTGCCACTGCCACCACCGCTACCGCCACTACCATCAACCGCCGCCACCACCACCGCCACCACCGCCGCCACCACCGCCACCGCTACCACCACCGCCACTGCCACCGCTACCACCACCGCTACTACCACCGCCACTGCCACCGCCGCCACCACCACCACCGCCGCCACCACCCGCCACTGCCACCGCCGCCACCACCACCGCCGCCACTACCACCGCCACTACCACCACCGCCACCGCCGCTACCACTACCACCGCCACCACTACCACCGCCGCCACCGCCACCACCGCTACCACCACCGCCGCTACCACCACCGCTACCACCGCCGCCACTACCACCGCTGCCACCACCACCGCCGCTGCCACCGCCACCGCTACCGCTACTACCACCGCCGCTACCACCACCGCCGCTACCACTACCGCCGCCGCCACCGCTACCACCACCGCCGCCACTGCCATCACCGCTACCACCGCTGCCACTACCACTACCGCCACCACTACCACCGCCGCCATCACCGCCTACCGCTACTACCACCGCTACCGCCGCTACCGCTACCACCGCCACCACCACCGCCGCTACCACCGCCACTGCCACCGCCACTACCACCGCCGCTACCACCACCGCCGCCACCACCGCTGCCACTACCACCGCCGCCACCACCACCGCTACCACCACCGCTGCCACCACCGCTACCACCACCGCTACCACCGCTACCGCCACCACCACCGCCGCTACCACCACCGCCGCTACCACCGCTACCGCCACCGCCGCCGCCACTGCCACTACCGCCGCCGCCACCGCCACCGCCGCTGCCACCGCTACCACCGCCACCACCGCCGCCACCACCGCTACCGCCACTACCACCGCTACCGCCACCGCCACCGCCACTACCATCACCGCTGCCACCACTACCGCCGCCACTACCACCGCTACCACCGCTGCCACCTACCACTGCCACTACCGCCGCTACCACTGCCCACCGCCGCTACCACTGCCACCGCCGCCACCACCGCCGCCGCTACCACCACCGCCGCCACCACCGCCACCGCTACCACCACCGCCGCCACCACCACCGCTACCACCACTGCCACCGCCACTACCGCTACCACCACCGCCGCTACCACCGCCACCGCTACTACCACCGCCGCTACCACTACCGCCGCCGCCACCGCCACTGCCACTGCCACTACCACCGCCGCTACCATACTACCACCGCTGCCACTACCACCGCTGCTGCTACCGCTACCACCACCGCCGCTACCACCAGCCACTACCACCGCCGCCACCATCGCCACTACTACCACCGCCGCCACCACCACCGCCACTACCACCGCCACCGCTACCACCGCTACTACCACCGCCGCTACCACCACCGCCACCACCACCGCTACCACCACCGCTACCGCCGCTACCACCATCATCACCACCACCACCGCCACCGCTACTGCCACTACCACCGCCGCCACTGCCGCTACCACTGCCACCAGCTGCTACTGCCACCGCTACTACCGCCGCTACTGCCACCATTACCGCCGCCACCACCGCTACCACCGCCGCCACCACTATCGCCACTGCCGCCGCCACGCTACTACCACCGCTGCCACTACTACCACTGCCACCACCACCACCGCCGCACCGCTACTACCATGCCACCACCGCCGCCGCCACCGCTACCACCGCTACCACCACCGCCACCACCACTGCTACCACCGCTACCGCCACCGCACTGCCACCGCCACGCCGCCGCTACCATACTGCCTACCACCACCGCCGCTACCACCACCGCCACCGCCATCTACTCGCCGCTACCACCACCGCCACTGCCACTGCCACCGCCGCTACACCCACCGGCTCACCATCGCCACTACCACCGCTACTACCACTGCCATCGCCGCTCGCCACCGCTGCTACACCACCGCTACCACTGCCGCTACCACTGCCACCGCTACTACTACTACTACCGCCACTGCTACTGCCACTGCTACCGCTACTGCTACTGCTACTGCCGCCACCACCGCTACTGCTACTGCTACTACTGCTACTACTGCTGCTACTACTGCTACTGCTGCTGCTACTGCTACTACTGCTGCTACTGCTAATAATAATAATAATAATAATAATAATAATAATAATAATAATGATAGTAAAAATTCCATCTTCAGTTCTCATTTTATTTTAAATGTTCATGATAATATGTGATGTGATGATAAGACATATTTAATAACTTGTGTTTTCATTGATTCATTGTCATTTTTAATCATTAATTCTCTGCTCGGCTGAACCTCCGCACCTCATTTTTGGGTATAGCCGTGTTTTTATTTTGAAGGGGGCGCTGTTGCGACATTTTCTTTTTTGAGTTTTTTGATGATATTTGCAAATTCCTATTTTAGCGTTCTTGAATTTTGTGCCAGATTTGGTGAGTTTTCAAAAGTGCTGTTTAATCTCTACTGTGGAACATTCTAGACAAATAAATAACATCTCCATGGAGACGAGCAGGTTGTGCAGTGCATCTTTAACGGGACGTGTGAGATTTCGGTTTTAAAGTCTAAACTGGGACTTCGGTTTGGTGTAAATAAAATAGTGAAAAGAACTTTCTGGTGTCATGATGTGAGGAACTTCTGTCGCTGCTTTTTTACTTTATGTCAATCACATAAACTGTATAAAAGATACAAACAAATGACAATTTATGCTCCTCTTTACTGTGGAGATCAGATTAGACAAGAACTGGGATAATCCTGGTTTAGACCTGGTTTAGACCTGATTCGTCAAAAATAGGGACACTGGGACATTTCTTGTATAACACTGGGACAAATCAGTGGTTTTGTGTAAATCTGCGGGGCTCAGGACGGAGACTCGCCCAAATACGAGTGAAAAACAGCGTGAGACACTGGAGCTTTAGTATTTGTTGCATTTGCAGTAGTATTTGCAGTATATATTGGAGTTTTGTAAAATTAAATAAACTGCGCGTGTTGGTCTCTGGGCAGAGACACGGAGCTACGGAGTTATGAATGTTTGTTTCGTCTATAACAGCGGAACAAACACAAATAAAGACAAATAAAGACAAATAAAGACGCGTTACGGAGCGGGACGTACCTTTTCCTCATGGCCGCTCACTCTTGTCGTGTTTCGCCGCAGTTTCGCCGCAGTTTTGTCAGTTTTGTCACAGTTTTGTCGCAGTTCTGTCAGTTCTGTCAGGTTTGTGCCGGAGTGACGTCAACAGATTCAAAACACGCCGCCTCTCTGCGCGCGCTGTGATTGGCTGCTGTGGGGAGCGCGTGGGGGCGTCATTACAGCAGCGGGGGCGGGCGGGGGCAGACAGTTTACAGGAGAAACTGAGCACCGCCCGCCGCTGGGTGTCCGGTCCCCGGAAATAAACGGCTCCCGGCACAAAATGGCGCCGGAGCAGAAAACAATAACAATAAACAGAAAATGCAGAGTATTAGTACCTTGGTGGACAGAAGAGTGTCAACAAGTTATTAAAGAACGAAATAAAGCACTTAAATTACTCAAAAGAACACTCAATATGACAAATCTCATTCAGTACAAGAGAGCTCAAGCAAAGATCAGGAAAACTAGGCAAAGATTTCACTCAGATTTCACTCAGGTGTTCACAGACGGAACAAAGAATCCAGACCCAGACAGAACAGGTTTTGGAGTGGAGTGTCCCGAGTGAAAACAGAGGCATAAACAGACGCACTTCAGGCTGGGAGTGGATACAGAGGAAATGGAGGCAATATTGGTGTCTTTAAAATGGGCTGAACTCTCAAAAGTGGAAAAGGTGCTGGTGTGTTCTGATTCGGCTTCAGTTCTAAATAGTATTAAAACTTTTCATTCAAAAACAAGGCAGGACATTTTGTATGAAGTATTAATGACTTTTTCAAGAATTCCCAGGGTTGGTGGTGCTGGTAAGTTCCTGTGGGTGCAGCTCATGTAGGAATTGGTGGGAATGAGACGGCAGACAGATTGGCACAAGCAGATCTCAGGAAAAACAACACTGAAATGAACATAAAGAGCAGTTATAATAATAATAATAATAATAAATTTTATTTGTAATGCACTTTACATTTCAATGAAATCTCAAAGTGCTACAGTGAAAGCAGAAAAAGATGATAAAAAACCACTTACAAAGTACATTTAAAACATCCTAGCACAAGGTAAACAAGGCAAAAACCTAGTCGGCCTTTTTAAACAGAAATGTCTTAAGTCCTTTCTTAAAAGCCTCCAGACTCTGAGGCCTCAGGGACTCTGGGAGGGCATTCCACAGGCCTGGGGCTGCAGCCTGAAAAGCTCTATCTCCCATAGTGGAGAGTTTGGTCCTTGGCTGATGGAGACAGTATGTGGAGGATGAGCGAAGGTGTCGTGAGGTGGTGTATGGCGTGAGAAGCTCTGAGAGGCTGGGGCAGTTCCGTGTATGCACTGATAGGTGAGGAGGCAGAGTTTGTAATGAATCCGATGTTGAATGGGCAGCAGTGAAGTGAGCGGAGAACAGGGGTGATGTGGTCGTATTTACACCTCCTCGTCAGGATCCTGGCAGCACAGTTGTGGATGTGCTGGAGCTTCTGTAGGCTCCTGCCAGAGATCCCAACGAGGAGGGCGGGGCAATAGTCAAGTCGTGAGGAGACAAAGGCATGGATCAGTTTTTCAGAATCAGATTGGGAAAGGAAGGGACGGAGTTTAGAAATGTTTTTAAGATGGAAGAAAGACACTTTGGAAAGGTGGTGTATGTGACTGTCAAATGAAAGATGTGGGTCGAGTTTGACTCCAAGGTTTGTGACAGATGAAGAAAAGGGGATGTTGTGACCAGAGAGAAGAATACTTGAATTAGAGAATGACTGGGTTTGATGTGGAGTTCCAAATACCATAGCTTCAGTTTTATTGCTGTTTAGTTGGAGGTGGTTATCTGCCATCCATGCCTTTATCTCCTCGAGGCAAGTGTGGAGGACAGATGGTAGGGCTGAGGAGGAGGTGGGGTCCATTTTCATATAAAGCTGAGTGTCATCAGCATAACAGTGGAATACAATAGTTATACAGAAGCAAAGAATTTGGTTTGGGCGCAGGTTGTCAAGAAGTGGAAAAAACAATGGGATGAAGACAATAAAGGGAGACAATTATATAAGGTCAAAAAGGAGGTGAGGGGGAACTGGGTGCGAGGGGGGCAAAGGAGGGAGGAAACTGTCCTCACAAGACTTCGTTTAGGGCACTGTGCTCTTAATAGTACACGACACCTCCCAGGGAAGCACGAGACAGGGCAGAAATGTGTCAGGAAGAGGGCGACAGGTGAGCCTGTGCTGGTAAGGTGTAGGGGACACAATGAGTCAGGAAGAGGGGGACAGGTGAGCCTGTGCTGGTAAGGTGTAGGGGACACAGTGAGTCAGGAAGAGGGGGACAGGTGAGCCTGTGCTGGTAAGGTGTAGGGGACACAATGTGTCAGGAAGAGGGCGACAGGTGAGCCTGTGCTGTTAAGGTGTAGGGGACACAGTGAGTCAGGAAGAGGGGGACAGGTGAGCCTGTGCTGGTAAGGTGTAGGGGACACAGTGAGTCAGGAAGAGGGGGACAGGTGAGCCTGTGCTGGTAAGGTGTAGGGGACACAGTGAGTCAGGAAGAGGGGGACAGGTGAGCCTGTGCTGGTAAGGTGTAGGGGACACAATGTGTCAGGAAGAGGGCGACAGGTGAGCCTGTGCTGGTAAGGTGTAGGGGACACAATGTGTCAGGAAGAGGGGGACAGGTGAGCCTGTGCTGGTAAGGTGTAGGGGACACAGTGAGTCAGGAAGAGGGGGACAGGTGAGCCTGTGCTGGTAAGGTGTAGGGGACACAGTGAGTCAGGAAGAGGGGGACAGGTGAGCCTGTGCTGGTAAGGTGTAGGGGACACAGTGAGTCAGGAAGAGGGGGACAGGTGAGCCTGTGCTGGTAAGGTGTAGGGGACACAGTGAGTCAGGAAGAGGGCGACAGGTGAGCCTGTGCTGTTAAGGTGTAGGGGACACAATGAGTCAGGAAGAGGGGGACAGGTGAGCCTGTGCTGTTAAGGTGTAGGGGACACAGTGAGTCAGGAAGAGGGGGACAGGTGAGCCTGTGCTGGTAAGGTGTAGGGGACACAATGTGTCAGGAAGAGGGGGACAGGTGAGCCTGTGCTGGTAAGGTGTAGGGGACACAGTGAGTCAGGAAGAGGGGGGCAGGTGAGCCTGTGCTGGTAAGGTGTAGGGGACACAGTGAGTCAGGAAGAGGGGGACAGGTGAGCCTGTGCTGGTAAGGTGTAGGGGACACAGTGAGTCAGGAAGAGGGGGACAGGTGAGCCTGTGCTGGTAAGGTGTAGGGGACACAGTGAGTCAGGAAGAGGGGGACAGGTGAGCCTGTGCTGGTAAGGTGTAGGGGACACAATGTGTCAGGAAGAGGGCGACAGGTGAGCCTGTGCTGTTAAGGTGTAGGGGACACAGTGAGTCAGGAAGAGGGGGGCAGGTGAGCCTGTGCTGGTAAGGTGTAGGGGACACAGTGAGTCAGGAAGTTGGGGACAGGTGAGACTGTGCTGGTAAGGTGTAGGGGACACAGTGAGTCAGGAAGAGGGGGACAGGTGAGCCTGTGCTGGTAAGGTGTAGGGGACACAATGTGTCAGGAAGAGGGGGACAGGTGAGCCTGTGCTGGTAAGGTGTAGGGGACACAATGTGTCAGGAAGAGGGCGACAGGTGAGCCTGTGCTGGTAAGGTGTAGGGGACACAGTGAGTCAGGAAGAGGGCGACAGGTGAGCCTGTGCTGGTAAGGTGTAGGGGACACAGTGAGTCAGGAAGAGGGGGACAGGTGAGCCTGTGCTGGTAAGGTGTAGGGGACACAGTGAGTCAGGAAGAGGGGGACAGGTGAGCCTGTGCTGGTAAGGTGTAGGGGACACAGTGAGTCAGGAAGAGGGGGACAGGTGAGCCTGTGCTGTTAAGGTGTAGGGGACACAATGAGTCAGGAAGAGGGGGACAGGTGAGCCTGTGCTGTTAAGGTGTAGGGGACACAGTGAGTCAGGAAGAGGGGGACAGGTGAGCCTGTGCTGGTAAGGTGTAGGGGACACAATGTGTCAGGAAGAGGGGGACAGGTGAGCCTGTGCTGGTAAGGTGTAGGGGACACAGTGAGTCAGGAAGAGGGGGGCAGGTGAGCCTGTGCTGGTAAGGTGTAGGGGACACAGTGAGTCAGGAAGAGGGGGACAGGTGAGCCTGTGCTGGTAAGGTGTAGGGGACACAGTGAGTCAGGAAGAGGGCGACAGGTGAGCCTGTGCTGGTAAGGTGTAGGGGACACAGTGAGTCAGGAAGAGGGGGACAGGTGAGCCTGTGCTGGTAAGGTGTAGGGGACACAATGTGTCAGGAAGAGGGGGACAGGTGAGCCTGTGCTGGTAAGGTGTAGGGGACACAGTGAGTCAGGAAGAGGGGGGCAGGTGAGCCTGTGCTGGTAAGGTGTAGGGGACACAGTGAGTCAGGAAGAGGGGGACAGGTGAGCCTGTGCTGGTAAGGTGTAGGGGACACAGTGAGTCAGGAAGAGGGGGACAGGTGAGCCTGTGCTGTTAAGGTGTAGGGGACACAGTGAGTCAGGAAGAGGGGGACAGGTGAGCCTGTGCTGGTAAGGTGTAGGGGACACAGTGAGTCAGGAAGAGGGCGACAGGTGAGCCTGTGCTGTTAAGGTGTAGGGGACACAGTGAGTCAGGAAGAGGGCGACAGGTGAGCCTGTGCTGTTAAGGTGTAGGGGACACAGTGAGTCAGGAAGAGGGGGACAGGTGAGCCTGTGCTGTTAAGGTGTAGGGGACACAATGTGTCAGGAAGAGGGGGACAGGTGAGCCTGTGCTGTTAAGGTGTAGGGGACACAGTGAGTCAGGAAGAGGGCGACAGGTGAGCCTGTGCTGTTAAGGTGTAGGGGACACAGTGAGTCAGGAAGAGGGCGACAGGTGAGCCTGTGCTGTTAAGGTGTAGGGGACACAATGTGTCAGGAAGAGGGGGACAGGTGAGCCTGTGCTGTTAAGGTGTAGGGGACACAGTGAGTCAGGAAGAGGGGGACAGGTGAGCCTGTGCTGTTAAGGTGTAGGGGACACAATGAGTCAGGAAGAGGGGGACAGGTGAGCCTGTGCTGGTAAGGTGTAGGGGACACAATGTGTCAGGAAGAGGGGGACAGGTGAGCCTGTGCTGGTAAGGTGTAGGGGACACAATGTGTCAGGAAGAGGGGGACAGGTGAGCCTGTGCTGTTAAGGTGTAGGGGACACAGTGAGTCAGGAAGAGGGGGACAGGTGAGCCTGTGCTGTTAAGGTGTAGGGGACACAGTGAGTCAGGAAGAGGGGGACAGGTGAGCCTGTGCTGGTAAGGTGTAGGGGACACAATGTGTCAGGAAGAGGGCGACAGGTGAGCCTGTGCTGTTAAGGTGTAGGGGACACAATGTGTCAGGAAGAGGGGGACAGGTGAGCCTGTGCTGGTAAGGTGTAGGGGACACAGTGAGTCAGGAAGAGGGGGACAGGTGAGCCTGTGCTGGTAAGGTGTAGGGGACACAGTGAGTCAGGAAGAGGGGGACAGGTGAGCCTGTGCTGTTAAGGTGTAGGGGACACAATGTGTCAGGAAGAGGGGGACAGGTGAGCCTGTGCTGGTAAGGTGTAGGGGACACAATGTGTCAGGAAGAGGGCGACAGGTGAGCCTGTGCTGGTAAGGTGTAGGGGACACAATGAGTCAGGAAGAGGGGGACAGGTGAGCCTGTGCTGGTAAGGTGTAGGGGACACAATGTGTCAGGAAGAGGGGGACAGGTGAGCCTGTGCTGTTAAGGTGTAGGGGACACAGTGAGTCAGGAAGAGGGGGACAGGTGAGCCTGTGCTGTTAAGGTGTAGGGGACACAGTGAGGAAAGGGCTGAACTGGAGGAGAGGCTGAAGGTTCTCGGATGTAAAGAGCTGAATCTGAACAGTGTTCTGAGTTGTAGTTGTAGAGGTCAAGTAGGAGCATCGGTGGGCTTTTTCAAACATACAGGTATCTATAATAATTAATTATAATATAACTCATTTATTATTATTACTATTGTTTTGTTTGCAATGATTCAGTCGAGACTGTGAGATTACCGTCTGACCCAGACTCCGGGACAGTAGGTGGCGGTAATGCTCCTTTAAGTTAGTTGCCGTAAAACCAAAAGAAGAAAATAATAATAATAATAACAATAATAATAACAATAATAATAATAATACATGTTCATTACACATTTATAAATATAATTCGTAACCAGTGAAATTATCCAAAGGAAAGGTCCAGTCCTGGTTCAGTCCTGGTTCAGTCCTGGTTTAGTCCTGGTTCAGTCCTGGTTCAGTCCTGGTTCAGTCCTTGTTCAGTCCTGGTTTAGTCCTGGTTCAGTCCTGGTTCAGTCCTGGTTCAGTCCTGGTTCAGTCCTGGTTTAGTCCTGGTTCAGTCCTGGTCCAGTCCTGGTCCAGTCCTGGTTTAGTCCTGGTAGAGTCCTGGTCCAGTCCTGGTCCAGTCCTGGTTTAGTCCTGGTAGAGTCCTGGTCCAGTCCTGGTCCAGTCCTGGTCCAGTCCTGGTTCAGTCCTGGTCCAGTCCTGGTCCAGTCCTGGTTCAGTCCTGGTCCAGTCCTGGTTTAGTCCTGGTAGAGTCCTGGTTTAGTCCTGGTTTAGTCCTGGTCCAGTCCTGGTCCAGTCCTGGTCCAGTCCTGGTTCAGTCCTGGTCCAGTCCTGGTTCAGTCCTGGTTTAGTCCTGGTTCAGTCCTGGTTTAGTCCTGGTTCAGTCCTGGTTTAGTCCTGGTTTAGTCCTGGTTCAGTCCTGGTCCAGTCCTGGTCCAGTCCTGGTTTAGTCCTGGTAGAGTCCTGGTCCAGTCCTGGTCCAGTCCTGGTTTAGTCCTGGTAGAGTCCTGGTCCAGTCCTGGTCCAGTCCTGGTCCAGTCCTGGTTCAGTCCTGGTCCAGTCCTGGTCCAGTCCTGGTTCAGTCCTGGTTTAGTCCTGGTAGAGTCCTGGTTTAGTCCTGGTTTAGTCCTGGTCCAGTCCTGGTCCAGTCCTGGTCCAGTCCTGGTCCAGTCCTGGTTCAGTCCTGGTTTAGTCCTGGTAGAGTCCTGGTTTAGTCCTGGTTTAGTCCTGGTCCAGTCCTGGTCCAGTCCTGGTCCAGTCCTGGTCCAGTCCTGGTCCAGTCCTGGTCCAGTCCTGGTTCAGTCCTGGTCCAGTCCTGGTTTAGTCCTGGTAGAGTCCTGGTTTAGTCCTGGTTTAGTCCTGGTCCAGTCCTGGTCCAGTCCTGGTCCAGTCCTGGTTCAGTCCTGGTCCAGTCCTGGTCCAGTCCTGGTTTAGTCCTGGTCCAGTCCTGGTTTAGTCCTGGTCCAGTCCTGGTTTAGTCCACAGTGGATCTGGTGTATTTAATTTGAACAGTTTCAAAAATGACGACAAGACTCAAATATGAACTTTTATTCTGAAAATGTGATCCTGCTTCAGTTGTGGTTTAGACCTGGTTTAGTCTTGGTTTAGTCCTGGTTTAGTCCAGGTTTAGTCCTGGTTTAGTCCTGGTTTAGTCCTGGTTTGGTCTTGGTTTAGTCCTGGTTTAGTCCTGGTTCAGTCCTGGTTTAGTCCTGGTTTAGACCTGGTTTAGTTCCAGGTTTAGTCCTGGTTTAGACCTGGTTTAGTCCTGGTTTGGTCCTGGTTTCCTCCTGGCTTAGCCCCAGGTTTAGTCCTGGTTTAGTTCCAGGTTTAGTCCTGGTTTAGTCCTGGTTTAGTTCCAGGTTTAGACCTTGTTCTGGATCAGGCTCTCCAGGAGTCTGCTGCTGTTGGTGATGGCTGTGGTTACCGTGGTGATTCTATAACCTGAAAACACAAACAAAAACTAGTTTAAACAAACAAACACACTATACACACTATACACACTATACACACTATACACACACTATACACACACACACACACTATACACACACACACACACTATACACACACACACACACTATACACACACACACACACTATACACACACATACACTATACACACTATACACACACACACACACTATACACACACACACACACTATACACACACACACACACACACTATACACACACATACACTATACACACTATACACACACACACACACTATACACACACACACACACTATACACACACATACACACTATACACACACACACACACTATACACACACATACACTATACACACTATACACACACACACACACTATACACACACATACACTATACACACTATACACACACACACACACACTATACACACACACACACACTATACACACACATACACACTATACACACACACACACTATACACACACACACACATACACACTATACACACACACACACACACACTATACACACACACACTATACACACACACACACTATACACACTATACACACACACACACACTATACACACACACACACTATACACACTATACACACACACACACACTATACACACACACACACACTATACACACACACACACATACACACTATACACACACACACACACATACACTATACACACACACACACTATACACACACATACACACGTACACACTATACACACACATACACTATACACACACATACACTATACACACACACATACACACATACACACACACATACACTATACACACACATACACACTATACACATACTATACACACACTGCAGTAGTATTTGCAGTAGTATTTGCAGTAGTATTTGCAGTAGTATTTGCAGTAGTATTTGCAGTATTTGCAGTAGTATTTGCAGTAGTATTTGTAGTATTTGCAGTAGTATTTGCAGTAGTATTTGTAGTATTTGCAGTAGTATTTGCAGTAGTATTTGCAGTAGTATTTGCAGTAGTATTTGTAGTATTTGCAGTAGTATTTGTAGTATTTGCAGTAGTATTTGTAGTATTTGCAGTAGTATTTGCAGTAGTATTTGCAGTAGTATTTGTAGTATTTGCAGTAGTATTTGCAGTAGTATTTGCAGTAGTATTTGCAGTAGTATTTGCAGTAGTATTTGTAGTATTTGCAGTAGTATTTGCAGTAGTATTTGCAGTAGTATTTGCAGTAGTATTTGTAGTATTTGCAGTAGTATTTGTAGTATTTGCAGTAGTATTTGTAGTATTTGCAGTAGTATTTGCAGTATTTACAGTAGTATTTGCAGTACTATTTGCAGTAGTATTTGCAGTACTATTTGCAGTATTTGCAGTAGTATTTGCAGTACTATTTGCAGTATTTGCAGTATTTGCAGTAGTATTTGCAGTACTATTTGCAGTATTTGCAGTATTTGCAGTAGTATTTGCAGTAGTTTTTGCAGTATTTGCAGTAGTATTTACAGTAGTATTTGCAGTAGTATTTGCAGTAGTATTTGCAGTACTATTTGCAGTATTTGCAGTAGTATTTGCAGTAGTATTTGCAGTATTTGTACCTTTCTCTCGGGCGAGGAAGCGCAGGGCAGAGATCTCAGAGAAAGTGCAGCCTCCTAAAAACACGACCAGGACTCTCCTCTGAGAGTCCGGACCAGATCCAGGACTAGACCCGGACCCAGACCCAGACCCGGACCCGGACCCGGACCCGGACCCGGACCCAGACCCAGAGGTGCTCCCTGAAACCAACAAGTACACATGTGTCAGATGCCCTCCCGTGTGTCAGATGCCCTCCTGTGTGTCAGATGCCCTCCCGTGTGTCAGATGCCCTCCCGTGTGTCAGATGCCCTCCCGTGTGTCTGACCTGTGACGCTGAACTCGTGTCCGTTTAAAAGTCGAGTCACTTCCTCCAAACCGGTCCAGCCCTCCCGGTCCAGGACCTGAAAAGACCCCAGTTAGTCCTGGTTAAGTTCTGCTTTAGTCCTTCTGTAGTCCCTCATTAGACCTGGTTCAGTCCAGTTTGAGTCCTGGTTGAGTCCCCCTTTAGTCCAGTTTGAGTCCAGGTGGAGTCCCCCTTTAGTCCAGTTTCAGTCCAGGTTGAGTTCCCCTTTAGTCCAGTTTCAGTACAGGTGGAGTCCCCCTTTAGTCCGATTTCAGTCCTGGTTGAGTCCCCCTTTAGTCTGGTTTCAGTCCTGGTTGAGTCCCCCTTTACTCCAGTTTCAGTCCTGGTTGAGTCCCTCGTTAGTCCTGGTTGAGTCCCTCGTTAGTCTGGTTTCAGTCCTGGTTGAGTCCCCCTTTAGTCCAGTTTCAGTCCAGGTTGAGTCCCCCTTTAGTCCAGTTTCAGTCCTGGTTGAGTCCCCCTTTAGTCCTGTTTCAGTCCTGGTTGAGTCCCTCTTTAGTCCGGTTTCAGTCCTGGTTGAGTCTCCCTTTAGTCCAGTTTCAGTCCTGGTTGAGTCTCCCTTTAGTCCAGTTTCAGTCCTGGTTGAGTCCCTCTTTAGTCCGGTTTGAGTCCTGGTTGAGTCCCTCATTAGTCCTGGTTGAGTCCCTCGTTAGTCCAGTTTCAGTCCTGGTTGAGTCCCCCTTTAGTCCGGTTTCAGTCCTGGTTGAGTTCCACCTGTTCGATGAGTCTGCAGCTCAGGGGGACGTAGGCGCCGCTGAACACGTAGGACATGTCCTTCGGGACTCGGAGGTCGTAATCCTCAAACTTCGGGACCTGCTCAAAAGAAAACAGAACCGGGTCAGAACCGGGTCAGGACCAGGTCGGTTCTGTCGGGTTGTGTTGGGTTCTGTCGGGTTCTGTCTGTGTTCTGTCAGGTTCTGTTAGGGTTCTTTCGGGTTCTGTCGGGTTCTGTAGGAGGTTCTGTTGGGGTTCTGTCGGGTTCTGTCGGGGTTCTGCTGGGTTCCGTAGCGGTCCTGTCAGGTTGTGTTGGGTTCTGTCGGGTTCTGTAGGAGGTTCTGTCGGGTTGTGTTGGGTTCTGTAGGAGGTTCTGTCGGTTTCAGGCGGGTTCTTTCTGGGTTCTGTCGGGTTCTGTTGGGGTTCTTTCGGGTTCTGTCAGGTTCTGTCGGGTTTTGTAGTGGTTCTGTCAGGTTCTGTCTGGGTTCTGTTGGGTTCTGTCTGGATTCTGTCGGGTTCTGTGAGGTACTGTCGGGTACTGTCGGGGTTCTGTAGCGGTTCTGTCAGGTTCTGTCGGGTTCTGTAGCAGTTCTGTCGAGGTTCTGTTGGGTTCTGTCTGGATTCTGTGGGGTTCTGTGAGGTTCTGTCGGGTTCTGTAGCGGTTCTGTCAGGTTCTGTCTGGGTTCTGTCAGGTTCTGTTTGGTTCTGTCTGGATTCTGTCAGGTTCTGTTGGGTTCTGTCTGGATTCTGTTGGGTTCTGTGAGGTACTGTCGGGGTTCTGTCGGGTTCTGTAGCAGTTCTGTAGCGGTTCTGTCAGGTTCTGTCGGGTTCTGTGAGGCACTGTCGGGTTCTGTGAGGTACTGTCGGGTTCTGTCGGGGTTCTGTCGGGTTCTGTAGTAGTTCTGTCGGGTTCTGTGAGGTACTGTCGGGTTCTGTGAGGTACTGTCGGGTTCTGTCGGGTTCTGTAGCAGTTCTCTCGGGTTCTGTGAGGTACTGTCAGGTTCTGTGAGGTACTGTCGGGTTCTGTCGGGGTTCTGTCGGGTTCTGTAGCAGTTCTCTTGGGTTCTGTGAGGTACTGTCAGGTTCTGTGAGGTACTGTCGGTTTCTGTTGGGGTTCTGCCAGGTTCTGTAGCAGTTCTGTCGGGTTCTGTGAGGTACTGTCGGGTTCTGTCGGGGTTCTGTCGGGTTCTGTGAGGTACTGTCGGGTTCTGTGAGGTACTGTCGGGTTCTGTCGGGGTTCTGTCGGGTTCTGTAGCAGTTCTGTCGGGTTCTGTCGGGTTCTGTCAGGTCATACCAGGTTGAGTTTGCGGCTCAGCGCTCTGAAGTTGCTTTTTTTGGCCAAAGATGAAAACGCTTCAGTCAGACGCCCTGAAACACACAAGGGTTTAGTCCCGGTCTGGTTCTGGTCTGGTTCTAGTCGGGTTCTAGTCGGGTTCTGGTCCGGTCCTGGTCCGGTTCCAGTACCTGTCAGTCGGACTCTGGTTTCCACGGCGCTCAGAGTCTCGGGCGTTTGTTGCTCCTGAACCAAACCCAACGTCCTCAGAGACGAGAAGGTGACGAGATGTTCGAACCCGTAACTCTGGAAGAGGAAAAGAGGAGGAGGAGAGGAGGAGGAGGAGGAGGTGGAGGAGGAGGAGGAAAGAGGAGGAGGAGAGAGGAGAGAGGAGGAGGGGAGAGGAGGAGGAGAGAGGAGAGGAGGAGGAGGTGGAGGAGGAAGAGGAGGAGAGGAGGAGAGAGGAGGAGGAAGAGGAGGAGAGGAGGAGAGAGGAGGAGGAAGAGGAGGAGGTGGAGGAGAGGAGGAGAGAGGAGGAGGAAGAGGAGGAAGAGGAGAGAGGAGGAGGAAGAGGAGAAGGGAGAGGAGGAGGAGAGGAGGAGGGGTAGGAGGAAGAGGAGGAAGAGGAGGAGGAAGAGGAGGAGGAGGAAGAGGAGGAGGAGAGGAGGAGGAGAGGAGAAGGAGGAAGAGGAGGAGGAAGAGGAGGAAGAAGAGGAGGAGAGGAGGAGGAGGAGGAAGAGGAGGAGAGAGGAGGAGGAGGAAGAAGAGGAGGAGGTGGAGGAGAGGAGGAGGAGGAGGAAGAGGAGGAGAGAGGAGGAGGAGGAGGAGGAGGAGAGAGGAGGAAGAGGTGGAGGAGGAGGAGGAGGAGAGAGGAGAGAGGAGGAGGAGGAGGAGGAGAGGAGGAGGAGAGAGGAGGAGGAGAGAGAAGGAGGAGAAAAGGAGGAGAGGAGGAGGAGAGAGGAGGAGGAGGAGAGGAGAGGAGGAGGAGAGGAGGAGGAGAGAGGAGGAGGAAGAAGAAGAGGAGGAGGAGAGAGGAGGAGTAGAGAGGAGGAGGAGGTGGTGGAGGAGGAGAGGAGAGGAGGAGGAGAGGGGAGGAGAGGAGAGGAGGAGGAGGAGGAGAGAGGAGGAGGAGGAGAGGAGGAGGAGAGGGGAGGAGAGGAGAGGAGGAGGAGAGGAGGAGGAGAGAGGAGGAGGAGGAGGAGAGGAGGAGGAAAGGAGGAGGAGGTGTCCTACCTGCAGATATTGGGTTTTGAGTGAACGCAGATCTTTGGGCAAAAGTCCTGAAACAAAAACAATTTTAACTGTGAGTGAGTGTTCCGTAGTGTTCTGTAATGTTCTGTAATGTTCTGTAATGTTCTGTAATGTTCTGTAGTGTTCTGTAGTGTTCTGTAGTGTTCTGTAGTGTTCTGTAGTGTTCCGTAGTGTTCCGTAATGTTCCGTAGTGTTCCGTAGTGTTCCGTAGTGTTCCGTAATGTTCCGTAATGTTCCGTAGTGTTCCGTAGTGTTCCGTAGTGTTCCGTAATGTTCCGTAATGTTCCGTAGTGTTCCGTAGTGTTCCGTAATGTTCCGTAGTGTTCCGTAGTGTTCCGTAATGTTCCGTAGTGTTCCGTAATGTTCTGTAGTGTTCTGTAGTGTTCTGTAATGTTCTGTAGTGTTCTGTAGTGTTCTGTAGTGTTCTGTAGTGTTCCGTAGTGTTCCGTAATGTAATGTTCTGTAGTGTTCTGTAGTGTTCTGTAGTGTTCTGTAGTGTTCTGTAGTGTTCCGTAATGTTCTGTAGTGTTCCGTAATGTTCTGTAGTGTTCTGTAGTGTTCCGTAATGTTCTGTAGTGTTCTGTAATGTTCTGTAGTGTTCTGTAGTGTTCCGTAGTGTTCTGTAATGTTCTGTATTGTTCTGTAGTGTTCCGTAATGTTCTGTAGTGTTCTGTAATGTTCTGTAGTGTTCCGTAATGTAATGTTCTGTAGTGTTCTGTAGTGTTCTGTAGTGTTCCGTAATGTTCTGTAGTGTTCTGTAGTGTTCCGTAATGTTCTGTAGTGTTCCGTAATGTTCTGTAGTGTTCTGTAGTGTTCTGTAATGTTCTGTAGTGTTCTGTAGTGTTCTGTAGTGTTCCGTAATGTAATGTTCTGTAATGTTCTGTAGTGTTCTGTAGTGTTCCGTAATGTAATGTTCTGTAGTGTTCTGTAGTGTTCTGTAGTGTTCCGTAATGTAATGTTCTGTAGTGTTCTGTAATGTTCTGTAGTGTTCTGTAATGTAATGTTCTGTAGTGTTCTGTAGTGTTCTGTAGTGTTCCGTAATGTAATGTTCTGTAGTGTTCTGTAATGTTCTGTAGTGTTCTGTAATGTAATGTTCTGTAGTGTTCCGTAATGTAATGTTCTGTAATGTTCTGTAGTGTTCCGTAATGTAATGTTCTGTAGTGTTCTGTAGTGTTCCGTAATGTAATGTTCTGTAATGTTCCGTAATGTTACGTAGTGTTCTGTAATGTTCTGTAATGTTCTGTAGTGTCCCGTAATGTAATGTTATGTAATGTTCTGTAGTGTTCTGTAATGTAATGTTCTGTAATGTTCTGTAGTGTTCCGTAATGCAATGTTCTGTAATGTTCTGTAGTGTTCTGTAGTGTTCTGTAATGTTCTGTAATGTTCTGTAGTGTCCCGTAATGTAATGTTCTGTAATGTTCTGTAGTGTTCTGTAATGTAATGTTCTGTAATGTTCTGTAGTGTTCCGTAATGTAATGTTCTGTAATGTTCTGTAGTGTTCCGTAATGTAATGTTCTGTAATGTTCTGTAGTGTTCTGTAATGTAATGTTCTGTAATGTTCTGTAGTGTTCCGTAATGCAATGTTCTGTAATGTTCTGTAGTGTTCCGTAATGTAATGTTCTGTAATGTTCTGTAGTGTTCTGTAATGTAATGTTCTGTAGTGTTCCGTAATGTAATGTTCTGTAATGTTCTGTAGTGTTCCGTAATGTAATGTTCTGTAGTGTCCCGTAGTGTTCCGTAATGTAGTGTTCTGTAGTGTTCTGTAGTGTTCCGTAATGTAATGTTCTGTAATGTTCTGTAGTGTTCCGTAATGTAATGTTCTGTAATGTTCTGTAATGTTCTGTAATGTTCTGTAATGTAATGTTCTGTAATGTTCTGTAATGTTCTGTAATGTTCTGTAGTGTTCCGTAATGTAATGTTCTGTAATGTTCTGTAGTGTTCCGTAATGTAATGTTCTGTAGTGTCCCGTAGTGTTCCGTAATGTAGTGTTCTGTAGTGTTCTGTAGTGTTCCGTAATGTAATGTTCTGTAATGTTCTGTAGTGTTCTGTAATGTAATGTTCTGTAATGTTCTGTAGTGTTCCGTAATGTAATGTTCTGTAATGTTCTGTAATGTTCTGTAATGTAATGTTCTGTAATGTTCTGTAGTGTTCTGTAATGTAATGTTCTGTAATGTTCTGTAGTGTTCCGTAATGTAATGTTCTGTAATGTTCTGTAATGTTCCGTAATGTAATGTTCTGTAATGTTCTGTAGTGTTCCGCAGTGTTCCATAATGTAATGTTCTGTAGTGTTCCGCAGTGTTCCATAATGTAATGTTCTGTAGTGTTCCGCAGTGTTCCGTAATGTAATGTTCTGTAGTGTTCCGTAGTGTTCCGCAGTGTTCCGTAATGTAATGTTCTGTAGTGTTCCGTAGTGTTCCGCAGTGTTCCATAATGTAATGTTCTGTAATGTTCTGTAGTGTTCCGTAATGTTCCGCAGTGTTCCGTACCATTCTCGGTGAGCGACAGCAAACACAGGAGCCTCAGAGACTCGAGCACAGAAACCTCCGGAAAGAAACAAACACATGTAAATATATGCGCATATGCAAATGAGGGAAATGCGCAAACTAATGAGGCGTATGCTAATGAGACTAAACCCAGACAGGTGAGAGCGACGGGCGCACTCACCTGTCCGCGAGGGCGACGGGCGCACTCACCTGTCCGTGAGAGCGACGGGCGCACTCACCTGTCCGTGAGAGCGACAGGTGCACTCACCTGTCTATTGATGTGCTCTTCGATGAAGTTGATGCACTCTCTGATCTCGAAGCCCTCAAGGAGAGCTGACAGGAGCAGACAGGGACAGACAGGAGCAGACAGGGACAGACAGGGGCAGACAGGAGCAGACAGGGACAGACAGGGGCAGACAGGAGCAGACAGGGACAGACAGGAGCAGACAGGGACAGACAGGGGCAGACAGGGGCAGACAGGAGCAGACAGGGGCAGACAGGGACAGACAGGAGCAGACAGGGGCAGACAGGAGCAGACAGGGACAGACAGGGGCAGACAGGGGCAGACAGGAGCAGACAGGGACAGACAGGGGCAGACAGGAGCAGACAGGAGCAGACAGGGACAGACAGGAGCAGACAGGGGCAGACAGGAGCAGACAGGGACAGACAGGGGCAGACAGGGGCAGACAGGAGCAGACAGGGACAGACAGGGGCAGACAGGAGCAGACAGGGACAGACAGGAGCAGACAGGGACAGACAGGAGCAGACAGGGACAGACAGGGGCAGACAGGAGCAGACAGGAGCAGACAGGGACAGACAGGAGCAGACAGGGACAGACAGGGGCAGACAGGAGCAGACAGGGACAGACAGGGGCAGACAGGAGCAGACAGGGGCAGACAGGAGCAGACAGGGACAGACAGGGGCAGACAGGAGCAGACAGGAGCAGACAGGGGCAGACAGGGGCAGACAGGAGCAGACAGGAGCAGACAGGGGCAGACAGGAGCAGACAGGGGCAGACAGGGGCAGACAGGAGCAGACAGGAGCAGACAGGGGCAGACAGGAGCAGACAGGAGCAGACAGGGGCAGACAGGAGCAGACAGGAGCAGACAGGAGCAGACAGGGGCAGACAGGGGCAGACAGGAGCAGACAGGAGCAGACAGGAGCAGACAGGAGCAGACAGGGGCAGACAGGGACAGACAGGGGCAGACAGGAGCAGACAGGAGCAGACAGGAGCAGACAGGAGCAGACAGGGGCAGACAGGGGCAGACATTAGTTCAAATATAAAGTGTTTTCATAAAGTCTGATGATATTTCTAAATATTCACAGTGTTCTGTTCGCAGCATCTCCTGAAAGTCCTGCTTGGTTTTTCTCTTCATCATCGCCTCACTCGCCCCAATGTCTGAAACATACACAGATTATACACACACACACACACAGAACACACACACAGAACACACACACACAGAACACACACACACACACAAAACACACACACACAGAACACACACACACAAAACACACACACACAGAACACACACACACAGAACACACACACACAGAACACACAGAACACACACACACAGAACACACACACACACACACACAGAACACACACACAGAACACACACACACACAGAACACACACACAGAACACACACACAGAACACACACACACACACACACAGAACACACACACACAGAACACACACACAGAACACACACACACAGAACACACACACACACAGAACACACACACACAGAACACACACACACAGAACACACACACACACACAGAACACAGACACACACACACACAGAACACACACAGAACACACACACACAGAACACACAGAACACACACACACACAGAACACACACAGAACACACACACACACAGAACACACACACACAGAACACACAGAACACACACACAGAACACACACACACAGACACACACACACACACATATGTTTAAAGCTCACGCAGGCTCAGGAGGCGGTGCTCCTGTTTCAGTCCCTTCAGCTCCTCTGAAACAAAAGTCTTCATCTGTTTAATGTCCATCCCCTGACGCCTCTGAAACACACAACATTAAAAACACAACATTAAACAAACAACATCTATAATGTAAGTCTATAAAGTAATAATAAAAGTGTGGTCCTGACATCGTAGGCGCTCTGCAGTGTCCGCGCTTTCTGCGACAGGAATCCAAACACGTTTGAGAAATGCTCGTTTCGAATCTCGTTAAAAACCTGAAACACAAAACAAGTGTGTACATCAATAAAACATCTGTACATCAGTGTAACGCCTGTGTAACACCTGCGTAACACCTGCCTAACACCTGTGTAACACCTAACAGCTAAGTACCATGTACCACCTAACACCTGTGTAACACCAGTGTAACACCTAACATCTGCATAACACCTGCGTAACACTGTAACACCTGCCTAACACCTGCGTAACACCTGCGCAACACCTGCGTAACACCTGCGCAACACCTGCGCAACACCTGCGCAACACCTGCGCAACACCTGTGTAACACCTGCCGAACACCTGTGTAACACCTGCATAACACCTGCCTAACACCTGCCTAACACCTGCGTAACACCTGTGTAACACCTGCCTAACACCAGCCTAACACCGGTCACACATGTCTAACTCCTGTGTAACACCTGTGTAACACCTGTCGAACACCTGCGTAACACCTGCCTAACACCTGTCAAACTCCTGTGTAACACCTGTCGAACACCTGTCTAACACCTGTCGAACACCTGTCTAACACCTGTCTAACACCTGTCTAACACCTGTGTAACACCTGTCTAACACCTGTGTAACACCTGTGTAACACCTGCCTAACACCTGTGTAACACCTGCGTAACACCTGTCTAACACCTGTCACACCTGTCTAACTCCTGTGTAACACCTGTGTAACACCTGTCGAACACCTGTCTAACACCTGTGTAACACCTGTCTAACACCTGTGTAACACCTGCCTAACACCTGTGTAACACCTGCGTAACACCTGCCTAACACCTGTCACACCTGTCTAACTCCTGTGTAACACCTGCCGAACACCTATCTAACACCTGCGTAACACCTGCGTAACACCTGCGTAACACCTGCGTAACACCTGTCTAACACCTGTGTAACACCTGTGTAACACCTGTCGAACACCTGCGTAACACCTGCCTAACACCTGCCTAACACCTGCGTAACACCTGTGTAACACCTGCCTAACACCAGCCTAACACCGGTCACACATGTCTAACTCCTGTGTAACACCTGTGTAACACCTGTCGAACACCTGCGTAACACCTGCCTAACACCTGTCAAACTCCTGTGTAACACCTGTCGAACACCTGTCTAACACCTGTCGAACACCTGTCTAACACCTGTCTAACACCTGTGTAACACCTGTCTAACACCTGTGTAACACCTGTGTAACACCTGCCTAACACCTGTGTAACACCTGCGTAACACCTGTCTAACACCTGTCACACCTGTCTAACTCCTGTGTAACACCTGTGTAACACCTGTCGAACACCTGTCTAACACCTGTGTAACACCTGTCTAACACCTGTGTAACACCTGCCTAACACCTGTGTAACACCTGCGTAACACCTGCCTAACACCTGTCACACCTGTCTAACTCCTGTGTAACACCTGCCGAACACCTATCTAACACCTGCGTAACACCTGCGTAACACCTGCGTAACACCTGCGTAACACCTGTCTAACACCTGTGTAACACCTGTGTAACACCTGTCGAACACCTGCGTAACACCTGCCTAACACCTGTCAAACTCCTGTGTAACACCTGTCGAACACCTGTCGAACACCTGTCTAACACCTGTCTAACACCTGTCTAACACCTGTCTAACACCTGTGTAACACCTGTCTAACACCTGTGTAACACCTGTGTAACACCTGCCTAACACCTGCCTAACACCTGTGTAACACCTGCGTAACACCTGTCTAACACCTGTCACACCTGTCTAACTCCTGTGTAACACCTGTGTAACACCTGTGTAACACCTGTCTAACACCTGTGTAACACCTGCCTAACACCTGTGTAACACCTGCGTAACACCTGCCACACCTGTCTAACTCCTGTGTAACACCTGCCGAACACCTATCTAACACCTGCGTAACACCTGCGTAACACCTGCGTAACACCTGCGTAACACCTGTCTAACACCTGTGTAACACCTGTCTAACACCTGTCTAACACCTGTGTAACATCTGTGTAACACCTGTCTAACACCTGTGTAACACCCGTGTAACACCCGTCTAACACCTGTGTAACACCTGTGTAACACCTGTCTAACACCCGTCTAACACCCGTGTAACACCCGTCTAACACCCGTGTAACACCTGCCTAACACCTGTGTAACACCTGCGTAACACCTGCCTAACACCTGTGTAACACCTGTGTAACACCTGCCTAACACCTGTCTAACACCTGTCTAACACCTGTCACACCTGTCTAACTCCTGTGTAACACCTGTGTAACACCTGTGTAACACCTGTCTAACACCTGTGTAACACCTGCCTAACACCTGTGTAACACCTGCGTAACACCTGCCTAACACCTGTCACACCTGTCTAACTCCTGTGTAACACCTGCCGAACACCTATCTAACACCTGCGTAACACCTGCGTAACACCTGCGTAACACCTGCGTAACACCTGTCTAACACCTGTGTAACACCTGTCTAACACCTGTCTAACACCTGTCTAACACCTGTGTAACATCTGTGTAACACCTGTCTAACACCTGTGTAACACCCGTCTAACACCCGTCTAACACCTGTGTAACACCTGTCTAACACCTGTGTAACACCTGTCTAACACCCGTCTAACACCCGTGTAACACCCGTCTAACACCCGTGTAACACCTGCCTAACACCTGTGTAACACCTGCGTAACACCTGCCTAACACCTGTGTAACACCTGTGTAACACCTGTGTAACACCTGCCTAACACCTGTGTAACACCTGTCTAACACCTGTCTAACACCTGTGTAACACCTGTGTAACACCCGTGTAACACCCGTGTAACACCTGTGTAACACCCGTGTAACACCTGTGTAACACCTGTCTAACACCTGTCTAACACCCGTCTAACACCTGTGTAACACCTGCCTAACACCTGTGTAACACCTGTCTAACACCTGCCTAACACCTGTGTAACACCTGTGTAACACCTGCCTAACACCTGTGTAACACCTGTGTAACACCTGCCTAACACCTGTGTAACACCTGTGTAACACCTGCCTAACACCTGTGTAACACCTGTCTAACACCTGTCTAACACCTGTGTAACACCTGTCTAACACCTGTGTAACACCCGTGTAACACCCGTGTAACACCCGTGTAACATCTGTGTAACACCTGTGTAACACCTGTGTAACACCTGTCTAACACCTGTGTAACACCCGTGTAACACCTGTGTAACACCTGCCTAACACCTGTGTAACACCTGTGTAACACCCGTGTAACACCCGTGTAACACCTGTGTAACACCCGTGTAACACCTGTGTAACACCCGTGTAACACCTGTGTAACACCTGTCTAACACCTGTCTAACACCCGTCTAACACCTGTGTAACACCTGCCTAACACCTGCCTAACACCTGTGTAACACCTGCCTAACACCTGCGTAACACCTGTGTAACACCTGTGTAACACCTGCCTAACACCTGTGTAACACCTGTGTAACACCTGCCTAACACCTGTGTAACACCTGTGTAACACCTGTGTAACACCTGTGTAACACCTGTGTAACACCTGTCTAATACCTGTGTAACACCTGTCTAACACCTGTCTAACACCTGTCTAACACCTGTGTAACACCTGTGTAACACCTGTGTAACACCTGTGTAACACCTGTGTAACACCTGTCTAATACCTGTCTAACACCTGTGTAACACCTGTGTAACACCTGTGTAACACCTGTGTAACACCTGTGTAACACCTGTCTAATACCTGTGTAACACCTGTGTAACACCTGTGTAACACCTGTGTAACACCTGTGTAACACCTGTGTAACACCTGTCTAACACCTGTGTAACACCTGTGTAACACCTGTGTAACACCTGTCTAACACCTGCGTAACACCTGTCTAACACCTGCCTAACACCTGTCTAATACCTGTCTAACACCTGTCTTATGTGGCCATACCGGCTCGTCAAAGCCTGATCCCTCAGGTCTCAGGAGCTCAGCAGGTCCTGGTTAGTACTTGGATGGAGACACTGGGAATTCCAGGTGCCACAGTGGGGCCAGTTGCAAAAACTGTTGTAGTGTCCTTAGGCAAGACACTTCACCCACATTGCCTCGTATGAAAGTGGTGTGTGTGTGCCTGAGTGTTGGTGGTGGTCGGAGGGGCCGATGGTGCAGATTGGAGACTCACTTCCATCAGTCTGCCCCAGGGCAGCTGTGGCTACAATAGTAGTTTACACCACCGGGTCTGGAGTGAGTGAATAATGCTGTAAAGCGTCTGTGAGTGTCCAGAAAAGCGCTGTATAAAACTGATGCATTATTATTATTATTATTATGATTATTAACACTGGTCTAACACCTGCATAACTCCTGTTACGCCGCTCGTCTCCCCTCCCTCGTTACCTTGTCCTGTGAGTTGAGCATGACTTTGATGCTCTTTTCAGAGGAAGTGACGTCGGGGCTGAACTCCACACATCCTGAAACAGATCAACCAATCAGAGACGCCACACCGAGCACTGAGCCCGCCCCCTCCGCATGCCGACTCGTGATAGGCTCTGTCCACGCTTCCGTCACTAAGACGTTTGGAAACCTGCGCTGAAATGTCCGGTGTATTTCCTGACACTGGAGTGACTGTGATCACAGCCACACACTGCAGACGGATGAGCTAATGTGACAGATAATACTCCCTACAAACCCCTGGAGTAAATGTGACGGACACGTATAATACTCCCTACAAACCCCTGGAGTAAATGTGATGGACACGTATAATACTCCCTACAAACCCCTGGAGTAAATGTGATGGACACGTATAATACTCCCTACAAACCCCTGGAGTAAATGTGATGGACACGTATAATACTCCCTACAAACCCCTGGAGTAAATGTGATGGACACGTATAATACTCCCTACAAGCCCTGGAGTAAATGTGATGGACACGTATAATACTCCCTACAAACCCCTGGAGTAAATGTGATGGACACGTATAATACTCCCTACAAACCCCTGGAGTAAATGTGATGGACACGTATAATACTCCCTACAAACCCCTGGAGTAAATGTGATGGACACGTATAATACTCCCTACAAACCCCTGGAGTAAATGTGATGGACACGTATAATACTCCCTACAAACCCCTGGAGTAAATGTGATGGACACGTATAATACTCCCTACAAACCCCTGGAGTAAATGTGATGGACACGTATAATACTCCCTACAAACCCCTGGAGTAAATGTGATGGACACGTATAATACTCCCTACAAACCCCTGGAGTAAATGTGATGGACACGTATAATACTCCCTACAAACCCCTGGAGTAAATGTGATGGACACGTATAATACTCCCTACAAACCCCTGGAGTAAATGTGATGGACATGTATAATACTCCCTACAAACCCCTGGAGTAAATGTGATGGACACGTATAATACTCCCTACAAACCCCTGGAGTAAATGTGACGGACACATATAATACTCCCTACAAACCCCTGGAGTAAATGTGATGGACACGTATAATACTCCCTACAAACCCCTGGAGTAAATGTGATGTTGGACACGTATAATACTCCCTTCAAACCCCTGGAGTAAATGTGATGGACACATATAATACTCCCTACAAACCCCTGGAGTAAATAAGTTGGACACGTATAATACTCCCTACAAACCCGTGGAGTAAATGTGATGGACACGTATAATACTCCCTACAAACCCCTGGAGTAAATGTGATGGACACATATAATACTCCCTACAAACCCCTGGAGTAAATGTGATGGACACGAATAATACTCCCTACAAACCCCTGGAGTAAATGTGTTGGACACGTATAATACTCCCTACAAACCCCTGGAGTAAATGTGACGTTGGACACGTATAATACTCCCTACAAACCCCTGGAGTAAATGTGTTGGACACGTATAATACTCCCTACAAACCCCTGGAGTAAATGTGATGGACATGTATAATACTCCCTACAAACCCCTGGAGTAAATGTGATGGACACGTATAATACTCCCTACAAACCCCTGGAGTAAATGTGTTGGACACGTATAATACTCCCTACAAACCCCTGGAGTAAATGTGATGGACACGTATAATGCTCCCTACAAACCCCTGGAGTAAATGTGATGGACACGTATAATACTCCCTACAAACCCCTGGAGTAAATGTGATGGACATGTATAATACTCCCTACAAACCCCTGGAGTAAATGTGACGTTGGACACGTATAATACTCCCTACAAACCCCTGGAGTAAATGTGACGTTGGACACGTATAATACTCCCTACAAACCCTTGGAGTAAATGTGATGGACATGTATAATACTCCCTACAAACCCATGGAGTAAATGTGATGGACACGTATAATACTCCCTACAAACCCCTGGAGTAAATGTGACGTTGGACACGTATAATACTCCCTACAAACCCCTGGAGTAAATGTGACGTTGGACACGTATAATACTCCCTACAAACCCCTGGAGTAAATGTGATGGACACGTATAATACTCCCTACAAACCCCTGGAGTAAATGTGACGTTGGACATGTATAATACTCCCTACAAACCCCTGGAGTAAATGTGATGGACACGTATAATACTCCCTACAAACCCCTGGAGTAAATGTGACGTTGGACACGTATAATACTCCCTACAAACGCCCTGGAGTAAATGTGACGTTGGACATGTATAATACTCCCTAAAAACCCCTGGAGTAAATGTGACGTTGGACACGTATAATACTCCCTACAAACCCCTGGAGTAAATGTGACGTTGGACATGTATAATACTCCCTACAAACCCCTGGAGTAAATGTGACGTTGGACACGTATAATACTCCCTACAAACCCCTGGAGTAAATGTGACGTTGGACACGTATAATACTCCCTACAAACCCCTGGAGTAAATGTGACGTAGGACACGAATAATACTCCCTACAAACCCCTGGAATAAATGTGACGTTGGACACGTATAATACTCCCTACAAACCCCTGGAGTAAATGTGACGTTGGACACGTATAATACTCCCTACAAACCCTGGAGTAAATGTGACGTTGGACACGTATAATACTCCCTACAAACCCCTGGAGTAAATGTGACGTTGGACACGTATAATACTCCCTACAAACCCCTGGAGTAAATGTGACGTTGGACATGTATAATACTCCCTACAAACCCCTGGAGTAAATGTGACGTTGGACACGTATAATACTCCCTACAAACCCCTGGAGTAAATGTGATGGACACGTATAATACTCCCTACAAATGCCTGGAGTAAATGTGATGGACACATATAATACTCCCTACAAACCCCTGGAGTAAATGTGATGGACACGTATAATACTCCCTACAAACCCCTGGAGTAAATGTGACGTTGGACACGTATAATACTCCCTACAAACCCCTGGAGTAAATGTGATGGACACGTATAATACTCCCTACAAACCCCTGGAATAAATGTGACGTTGGACATGTATAATACTCCCTACAAACCCCTGGAGTAAATGTGATGGACACGTATAATACTCCCTACAAACCCCTGGAGTAAATGTGATGGACACGTATAATACTCCCTACAAACTCCTAGAGTAAATGTGACGTTGGACACGTATAATACTCCCTACAAACCCCTGGAGTAAATGTGACGGACACGTATAATACTCCCTACAAACCCCTGGAGTAAATGTGACGTTGGACACATATAATACTCCCTACAAACCCCTGGAGTAAATGTGATGGACACGTATAATACTCCCTACAAACCCCTGGAGTAAATGTGACGTTGGACACGTATAATACTCCCTACAAACCCCTGGAGTAAATGTGACATTGGACACGTATAATACTCCCTACAAACCCCTGGAGTAAATGTGACGTTGGACATGTATAATACTCCCTACAAACCCCTGGAGTAAATGTGACATTGGACACGTATAATACTCCCTACAAACCCCTGGAGTAAATGTGACGTTGGACATGTATAATACTCCCTACAAACCCCTGGAGTAAATGTGACGTTGGACACGTATAATACTCCCTACAAACGCCTGGAGTAAATGTGATGGACACGTATAATATTCCCTACAAACCCCTGGAGTAAATGTGATGGACACGTATAATACTCCCTACAAACCCCTGGAGTAAATGTGACGTTGGACTCGTATAATACTCCCTACAAACCCCTGGAGTAAATGTGATGGACACGTATAATACTCCCTACAAACGCCTGGAGTAAATGTGACATTGGACACTTATAATACTCCCTACAAACCCCTGGAGTAAATGTGACGTTGGACACGTATAATACTCCCTACAAACGCCTGGAGTAAATGTGACATTGGACACGTATAATACTCCCTACAAACCCCTGGAGTAAATGTGACGTTGGACACGTATAATACTCCCTACAAACCCCTGGAGTAAATGTGACGTTGGACATGTATAATACTCCCTACAAACCCCTGGAGTAAATGTGACGTTGGACACGTATAATACTCCCTACAAACCCCTGGAGTAAATGTGATGGACACGTATAATACTCCCTACAAACGCCTGGAGTAAATTGATGGACACGTATAATACTCCCTACAAACCCCTGGAGTAAATGTGATGGACACGTATAATATTCCCTACAAACCCCTGGAGTAAATGTGATGGACACATATAATACTCCCTACAAACCCCTGGAGTAAATGTGATGGACACGTATAATACTCCCTACAAACCCCTGGAGTAAATGTGATGTTGGACATGTATAATACTCCCTACAAACCCCTGGAGTAAATGTGACGTTGGACACGTAGAATACTCCCTACAAACCCCTGGAGTAAATGTGACGTTGGACACGTAGAATACTCCCTACAAACCCCTGGAGTAAATGTGACATTGGACACGTATAATACTCCCTACAAACCCCTGGAGTAAATGTGACGTTGGACACGTATAATACTCCCTACAAACCCCTGGAGTAAATGTGACGTAGGACACGAATAATACTCCCTACAAACCCCTGGAATAAATGTGACGTTGGACACGTATAATACTCCCTACAAACCCCTGGAGTAAATGTGACGTTGGACACGTATAATACTCCCTACAAACCCCTGGAGTAAATGTGACGTTGGACACGTATAATACTCCCTACAAACCCCTGGAGTAAATGTGACGTTGGACACGTATAATACTCCCTACAAACCCCTGGAGTAAATGTGACGTTGGACATGTATAATACTCCCTACAAACCCCTGGAGTAAATGTGACGTTGGACACGTATAATACTCCCTACAAACCCCTGGAGTAAATGTGATGGACACGTATAATACTCCCTACAAATGCCTGGAGTAAATGTGATGGACACATATAATACTCCCTACAAACCCCTGGAGTAAATGTGATGTTGGACACGTATAATACTCCCTACAAACCCCTGGAGTAAATGTGACGTTGGACACGTATAATACTCCCTACAAACCCCTGGAGTAAATGTGACATTGGACACGTATAATACTCCCTACAAACCCCTGGAGTAAATGTGACGTTGGACACGTATAATACTCCCTACAAACCCCTGGAGTAAATGTGATGTTGGACATGTATAATACTCCCTAGAAACCCCTGGAGTAAATGTGACGTTGGACATGTATAATACTCCCTTCAAACCCCTGGAGTAAATGTGATGGACACGTATAATACTCCCTACAAACCCCTGGAGTAAATGTGATGGACACATATAATACTCCCTACAAACCCCTGGAGTAAATGTGATGTTGGACACGTATAATACTCCCTACAAACCCCTGGAGTAAATGTGACGTTGGACACGTATAATACTCCCTACAAACCCCTGGAGTAAATGTGACATTGGACACGTATAATACTCCCTACAAACCCCTGGAGTAAATGTGACGTTGGACACGTATAATACTCCCTACAAACCCCTAGAGTAAATGTGATGTTGGACATGTATAATACTCCCTAGAAACCCCTGGAGTAAATGTGACGTTGGACATGTATAATACTCCCTTCAAACCCCTGGAGTAAATGTGATGGACACGTATAATACTCCCTACAAACCCCTGGAGTAAATGTGATGGACACGTATAATACTCCCTACAAACCCCTGGAGTAAATGTGATGTTGGACATGTATAATACTCCCTACAAACCCCTGGAGTAAATGTGATGTTGGACACGTATAATACTCCCTACAAACCCCTGGAGTAAATGTGACGTTGGACACGTATAATACTCCCTACAAACCCCTGGAGTAAATGTGATGTTGGACATGTATAATACTCCCTAGAAACCCCTGGAGTAAATGTGACGTTGGACATGTATAATACTCCCTACAAACCCCTGGAGTAAATGTGATGGACACATATAATACTCCCTTCAAACCCCTGGAGTAAATGTGATGGACACGTATAATACTCCCTACAAACCCCTGGAGTAAATGTGATGGACACGTATAATACTCCCTACAAACCCCTGGAGTAAATGTGATGTTGGACACGTATAATACTCCCTACAAACCCCTGGAGTAAATGTGACGTTGGACACGTATAATACTCCCTACAAACCCCTGGAGTAAATGTGACGTTGGACACGTATAATACTCCCTACAAACCCCTGGAGTAAATGTGACGTTGGACACGTATAATACTCCCTACAAACCCCTGGAGTAAATGTGACGTTGGACATGTATAATACTCCCTACAAACCCCTGGAGTAAATGTGATGTTGGACACGTATAATACTCCCTACAAACGCCCTGGAGTAAATGTGACGTTGGACATGTATAATACTCCCTACAAACGCCCTGGAGTAAATGTGATTTTGGACATGTATAATACTCCCTACAAACCCCTGGAGTAAATGTGACGTTGGACACGTATAATACTCCCTACAAACGCCCTGGAGTAAATGTGACGTTGGACATGTATAATACTCCCTACAAACCCCTGGAGTAAATATGACGGTGGACATGTATAATACTCCCTACAAACCCCTGGAGTAAATGTGACGTTGTAAACTTATAATACTACCAACAACCCCCTGGAGTTTATTTGATGGACACGTATAATACTCCCTACAACTGCCTGGAGTAAATGTGATGGACACATATAATACTCCCTACAAACCCCTGGAGTAAATGTGATGTTGGACACGTATAATACTCCCTACAAACCCCTGGAGTAAATGTGACGTTGGACACGTATAATACTCCCTACAAACCCCTGGAGTAAATGTGACATTGGACACGTATAATACTCCCTACAAACCCCTGGAGTAAATGTGACGTTGGACACGTATAATACTCCCTACAAACCCCTGGAGTAAATGTGACGTTGGACATGTATAATACTCCCTTCAAACCCCTGGAGTAAATGTGATGGACACGTATAATACTCCCTACAAACCCCTGGAGTAAATGTGATGGACACGTATAATACTCCCTACAAACCCCTGGAGTAAATGTGATGTTGGACATGTATAATACTCCCTACAAACCCCTGGAGTAAATGTGATGTTGGACACGTATAATACTCCCTACAAACCCCTGGAGTAAATGTGACGTTGGACACGTATAATACTCCCTACAAACCCCTGGAGTAAATGTGATGGACACGTATAATACTCCCTACAAACCCCTGGAGTAAATGTGATGGACACATATAATACTCCCTACAAACCCCTGGAGTAAATGTGATGGACACGTATAATACTCCCTACAAACCCCTGGAGTAAATGTGACGTTGGACACGTATAATACTCCCTTCAAACCCCTGGAGTAAATGTGATGGACACGTATAATACTCCCTACAAACCCCTGGAGTAAATGTGATGGACACGTATAATACTCCCTACAAACCCCTGGAGTAAATGTGATGTTGGACATGTATAATACTCCCTAGAAACCCCTGGAGTAAATGTGACGTTGGACATGTATAATACTCCCTACAAACCCCTGGAGTAAATGTGATGGACACATATAATACTCCCTTCAAACCCCTGGAGTAAATGTGATGGACACGTATAATACTCCCTACAAACCCCTGGAGTAAATGTGATGGACACGTATAATACTCCCTACAAACCCCTGGAGTAAATGTGATGTTGGACACGTATAATACTCCCTACAAACCCCTGGAGTAAATGTGACGTTGGACACGTATAATACTCCCTACAAACCCCTGGAGTAAATGTGACGTTGGACACGTATAATACTCCCTACAAACCCCTGGAGTAAATGTGACGTTGGACACGTATAATACTCCCTACAAACCCCTGGAGTAAATGTGACGTTGGACATGTATAATACTCCCTACAAACCCCTGGAGTAAATGTGATGTTGGACACGTATAATACTCCCTACAAACGCCCTGGAGTAAATGTGACGTTGGACATGTATAATACTCCCTACAAACGCCCTGGAGTAAATGTGATTTTGGACATGTATAATACTCCCTACAAACCCCTGGAGTAAATGTGACGTTGGACACGTATAATACTCCCTACAAACGCCCTGGAGTAAATGTGACGTTGGACATGTATAATACTCCCTACAAACCCCTGGAGTAAATATGACGTTGGACATGTATAATACTCCCTACAAACCCCTGGAGTAAATGTGACGTTGGACACGTATAATACTCCCTACAAACCCCTGGAGTAAATGTGATGGACACGTATAATACTCCCTACAAATGCCTGGAGTAAATGTGATGGACACATATAATACTCCCTACAAACCCCTGGAGTAAATGTGATGTTGGACACGTATAATACTCCCTACAAACCCCTGGAGTAAATGTGACGTTGGACACGTATAATACTCCCTACAAACCCCTGGAGTAAATGTGACATTGGACACGTATAATACTCCCTACAAACCCCTGGAGTAAATGTGACGTTGGACACGTATAATACTCCCTACAAACCCCTGGAGTAAATGTGACGTTGGACATGTATAATACTCCCTTCAAACCCCTGGAGTAAATGTGATGGACACGTATAATACTCCCTACAAACCCCTGGAGTAAATGTGATGGACACGTATAATACTCCCTACAAACCCCTGGAGTAAATGTGATGTTGGACATGTATAATACTCCCTACAAACCCCTGGAGTAAATGTGATGTTGGACACGTATAATACTCCCTACAAACACCTGGAGTAAATGTGACGTTGGACACGTATAATACTCCCTACAAACCCCTGGAGTAAATGTGATGGACACGTATAATACTCCCTACAAACCCCTGGAGTAAATGTGATGGACACATATAATACTCCCTACAAACCCCTGGAGTAAATGTGATGGACACGTATAATACTCCCTACAAACCCCTGGAGTAAATGTGACGTTGGACACGTATAATACTCCCTTCAAACCCCTGGAGTAAATGTGATGGACACGTATAATACTCCCTACAAACCCCTGGAGTAAATGTGATGGACACGTATAATACTCCCTACAAACCCCTGGAGTAAATGTGACGTTGGACACGTATAATACTCCCTACAAACCCCTGGAGTAAATGTGATGGACACGTATAATACTCCCTACAAACCCCTGGAGTAAATGTGATGTTGGACATGTATAATACTCCCTACAAACCCCTGGAGAAAATGTGATGGACACGTATAATACTCCCTACAAACCCCTGGAGTAAATGTGACGTTGGACATGTATAATACTCCCTTCAAACCCCTGGAGTAAATGTGATGGACACGTATAATACTCCCTACAAACCCCTGGAGTAAATGTGATGGACACGTATAATACTCCCTACAAACCCCTGGAGTAAATGTGATGTTGGACATGTATAATACTCCCTACAAACCCCTGGAGTAAATGTGATGTTGGACACGTATAATACTCCCTACAAACCCCTGGAGTAAATGTGACGTTGGACACGTATAATACTCCCTACAAACCCCTGGAGTAAATGTGACGTTGGACACGTATAATACTCCCTACAAACCCCTGGAGTAAATGTGACGTTGGACACGTATAATACTCCCTACAAACCCCTGGAGTAAATGTGACGTTGGACATGTATAATACTCCCTACAAACCCCTGGAGTAAATGTGATGTTGGACACGTATAATACTCCCTACAAACGCCCTGGAGTAAATGTGACGTTGGACATGTATAATACTCCCTACAAACGCCCTGGAGTAAATGTGATTTTGGACATGTATAATACTCCCTACAAACCCCTGGAGTAAATGTGACGTTGGACACGTATAATACTCCCTACAAACCCCTGGAGTAAATATGACGTTGGACACGTATAATACTCCCTACAAACGCCCTGGAGTAAATGTGACGTTGGACATGTATAATACTCCCTACAAACCCCTGGAGTAAATGTGATGGACACGTATAATACTCCCTACAAACGCCTGGAGTAAATGTGATGGACACATATAATACTCCCTACAAACCACTGGAGTAAATTGATGGACACGTATAATACTCCCTACAAACCCCTGGAGTAAATGTGATGGACACGTATAATATTCCCTACAAACCCCTGGAGTAAATGTGATGGACACATATAATACTCCCTACAAACCCCTGGAGTAAATGTGATGGACACGTATAATACTCCCTACAAACCCCTGGAGTAAATGTGATGGACACGTATAATACTCCCTACAAACCCCTGGAGTAAATGTGACGTTGGACACGTATAATACTCCCTACAAACCCCTGGAGTAAATGTGACGTTGGACACGTATAATACTCCCTAAAAACCCCTGGAGTAAATGTGACGTTGGACACGTATAATACTCCCTACAAACCCCTGGAGTAAATGTGATGTTGGACACGTATAATACTCCCTACAAACCCCTGGAGTAAATGTGACGTTGGACACGTATAATACTCCCTACAAACCCCTGGAGTAAATGTGACATTGGACATGTATAATACTCCCTACAAACCCCTGGAGTAAATGTGACGTTGGACACGTATAATACTCCCTACAAACCCCTGGAGTAAATGTGATGTTGGACATGTATAATACTCCCTACAAACCCCTGGAGTAAATGTGACGTTGGACATGTATAATACTCCCTACAAACCCCTGGAGTAAATGTGAGGTTGGACTCGTATAATACTCCCTACAAACCCCTGGAGTAAATGTGGACGTTGGACATGTATAATACTCCCTACAAACCCCTGGAGTAAATGTGACGTTGGACATGTATAATACTCCCTACAAACCCCTGGAGTAAATGTGACGTTGGACACGTATAATACTCCCTACAAACCCCTGGAGTAAATGTGACGTTGGACACGTATAATACTCCCTACAAACCCCTGGAGTAAATGTGATGGACACGTATAATACTCCCTACAAACGCCTGGAGTAAATGTGATGGACACATATAATACTCCCTACAAACCTATGGAGTAAATGTGATGGACATGTATAATACTCCCTACAAACCCCTGGAGTAAATGTGATGGACATGTATAATACTCCCTACAAACCCCTGGAGTAAATGTGACGTTGGACACGTATAATACTCCCTACAAACCCCTGGAGTAAATGTGATGGACACGTATAATACTCCCTACAAACCCCTGGAGTAAATGTGACGTTGGACACGTATAATACTCCCTACAAACCCCTGGAGTAAATGTGACGTTGGACACGTATAATACTCCCTACAAACCCCTGGAGTAAATGTGACGTTGGACACGTATAATACTCCCTACAAACCCCTGGAGTAAATGTGATGGACACGTATAATACTCCCTACAAACCCCTGGAGTAAATGTGATGGACACGTATAATACTCCCTACAAACCCCTGGAGTAAATGTGACATTGGACACGTATAATACTCCCTACAAACCCCTGGAGTAAATGTGACGTTGGACACGTATAATACTCCCTACAAACCCCTGGAGTAAATGTGATGGACACGTATAATACTCCCTACAAACCCCTGGAGTAAATGTGACGTTGGACACGTATAATACTCCCTACAAACCCCTGGAGTAAATGTGACGTTGGACACGTATAATACTCCCTACAAACCCCTGGAGTAAATGTGACGTTGGACACGTATAATACTCCCTACAAACCCCTGGAGTAAATGTGACGTTGGACACGTATAATACTCCCTACAAACCCTTGGAGTAAATGTGACGTTGGACACGTATAATACTCCCTACAAACCCCTGGAGTAAATGTGACGTTGGACATGTATAATACTCCCTACAAACCCCTGGAGTAAATGTGACGTTGGACACGTATAATACTCCCTACAAACCCCTGGAGTAAATGTGATGGACACGTATAATACTCCCTACAAACCCCTGGAGTAAATGTGACGTTGGACACGTATAATACTCCCTACAAACCCCTGGAGTAAATGTGATGGACACGTATAATACTCCCTACAAACCCCTGGAGCAAATGTGATGGACACGTATAATACTCCCTACAAACCCCTGGAGTAAATGTGACGTTGGACACGTATAATACTCCCTACAAACCCCTGGAGTAAATGTGATGGACATGTATAATACTCCCTACAAACCCCTGGAGTAAATGTGACGTTGGACATGTATAATACTCCCTACAAACCCCTGGAGTAAATGTGATGTTGGACACGTATAATACTCCCTACAAACGCCCTGGAGTAAATGTGACGTTGGACATGTATAATACTCCCTACAAACGCCCTGGAGTAAATGTGATTTTGGACATGTATAATACTCCCTACAAACCCCTGGAGTAAATGTGACGTTGGACACGTATAATACTCCCTACAAACGCCTGGAGTAAATGTGACGTTGGACACGTATAATACTCCCTACAAACCCCTGGAGTAAATGTGACGTTGGACACGTATAATACTCCCTACAAACGCCTGGAGTAAATGTGACGTTGGACACGTATAATACTCCCTACAAACGCCTGGAGTAAATGTGACGTTGGACACGTATAATACTCCCTACAAACGCCTGGAGTAAATGTGACGTTGGACACGTATAATACTCCCTACAAACGCCTGGAGTAAATGTGACGTTGGACACGTATAATACTCCCTACAAACGCCTGGAGTAAATGTGACGTTGGACACGTATAATACTCCCTACAAACCCCTGGAGTAAATGTGATGGACACGTATGAGCTGTTTGGAATCCTCCTCGTCTCTGAGAATCACATGTTCCCAGAGAGAGTTGTGCATCAGTGGAAATGAGGAAAACTGAGGTGTGGTTGGAATTGTGGATGAGCCGAACATAAGGAAAAGCTACAACAACACGAGATAAAGAAAACTGGGATATTTTCTCCTTTTTCCCACATTTTGTCGGCCGTGAATAGAGCCCGAAGAAAGTTTCAGCGCAAGTTTCTAGACGTTTCAGCGCAGGTTTCTGGACGTCTTCCTGTTTGTGATGGAAACGTGAGCAAAACCTGATCTGAAACGGTCCAATCAGAGCGCAGCGTTCGTCTGAAACGGTCCAATCAGAGCGCAGCGTTCGTCTGAAACGGTCCAATCAGAGCGCAGCGTTCGTACCACATCTGATCCTGAAGACGTCGTCCACGAGTCCCTCGTACACGACCTGAGAGCAGAGCGGAGTCACCAGGTCCACGTCTGCAAACACACATGAAACACACACATGAAACACACACATGAAACACACACATGAAACACACACGTGAAACACACACATGAAACACACACACATGAAACACACACATGAAACACACACATGAAACACACACATGAAACACACACATGAAACACACACATGAAACACACACATGAAACACACACACATGAAACACACACGTGAAACACACACATGAAACACACACACATGAAACACACACACGAAACACACACATGAAACACACACACACACATGAAACACACACACATGAAACACACACATGAAACACACACACACATGAAACACACACACATGAAACACACACGTGAAACACACACATGAAACACACACACATGAAACACACACATGAAACACACACACATGAAACACACACGTGAAACACACACATGAAACACACACACATGAAACACACACACGAAACACACACATGAAACACACACACACACATGAAACACACACATGAAACACACACACATGAAACACACACATGAAACACACACATGAAACACACACATGAAACACACACACATGAAACACACACACACGAAACACACACATGAAACACACACACACGAAACACACACATGAAACACACACATGAAACACACACACACATGAAACACACACATGAAACACACACACGAAACACACACAAGAAAAACACACACAACAAACACACACACGAAACACACACATGAAACACACACATGAAACACACACACGAAACACACACATGAAACACACACATGAAACACACACACGAAACACACACATGAAACACACACACGAAACACACACACGAAACACACACATGAAACACACACACGAAACACACACACGAAACACACACATGAAACACACACATGAAACACACACATGAAACACACACATGAAACACACACATGAAACACACACATGAAACACACACATGAAACACACACATGAAACACACACACATGAAACACACACAAAAAACACACACATGAAACACACACACACACATGAAACACACACACATGAAACACACACATGAAACACACACACACATGAAACACACACACATGAAACACACACGTGAAACACACACATGAAACACACACATGAAACACACACACATGAAACACACACGTGAAACACACACATGAAACACACACACATGAAACACACACACGAAACACACACATGAAACACACACACACACATGAAACACACACATGAAACACACACATGAAACACACACATGAAACACACACACATGAAACACACACATGAAACACACACATGAAACACACACACATGAAACACACACACACGAAACACACACATGAAACACACACACACGAAACACACACATGAAACACACACATGAAACACACACACGAAACACACACACGAAACACACACATGAAACACACACACGAAACACACACATGAAACACACACATGAAACACACACACGAAACACACACATGAAACACACACATGAAACACACACACGAAACACACACATGAAACACACACACGAAACACACACACGAAACACACACATGAAACACACACACGAAACACACACACGAAACACACACATGAAACACACACGAAACACACACACACATGACACACACATGAAACACACACATGAAACACACACACGAAACACACACATGAAACACACACATGAAACACACACACGAAACACACACACATGAAACACACACATGAAACACACACATGAAACACACACACGAAACACACACATGAAACACACACGAAACACACACACACACGAAACACACACATGAAACACACACATGAAACACACACACGAAACACACACACGAAACACACACATGAAACACACACGAAACACACACACACATGACACACACACATGAAACACACACATGAAACACACACGAAACACACACACACATGAAACACACACACGAAACACACACATGAAACACACACATGAAACACACACATGAAACACACACATGAAACACACACATGAAACACACACATGAAACACACACACACACGAAACACACACACACACGAAACACACACACACGAAACACACACATGAAACACACACATGAAACACACACATGAAACACACACATGAAACACACACACATGAAACACACACACACGAAACACACACATGAAACACACACACACGAAACACACATACGAAACACACACACACGAAACACACACATGAAACACACACACACACATGAAACACACACACACGAAACACACACATGAAACACACACATGAAACACACACACACGAAACACACACATGAAACACACACACACATGAAACACACACATGAAAGACACACGAAACACACACACACAAAACACACACACACGAAACACACACATGAAACACACACACACGAAACACACACATGAAACACACACATGAAACACACACACATGAAACACACACGAAACACACACACACGAAACACACACATGAAACACACACATGAAACACACACACACGAAACACACACATGAAACACACACACATGAAACACACACACACGAAACACACACATGAAACACACACACACGAAACACACACACGAAACACACACACACATGAAACACACACACACGAAACACACACATGAAACACACACATGAAACACACACACACGAAACACACACATGAAACACACACACACATGAAACACACACATGAAAGACACACGAAACACACACACACGAAACACACACACACGAAACACACACATGAAACACACACACACGAAACACACACATGAAACACACACATGAAACACACACATGAAAGACACACGAAACACACACACACGAAACACACACACACGAAACACACACATGAAACACACACACACATGAAACACACACATGAAACACACACACGAAACACACACATGAAACACACACATGAAACACACACACACGAAACACACACATGAAACACACACACATGAAACACACACACACGAAACACACACATGAAACACACACACACGAAACACACACACGAAACACACACACACATGAAACACACACGAAACACACACACACGAAACACACACATGAAACACACACATGAAACACACACACACGAAACACACACACACGAAACACACACGAAACACACACACATGAAACACACACATGAAACACACACCCGAAACACACACACATGAAACACACACATATGAAACACACACACATGAACACACACATGAAACACACACCCGAAACACAAACACACACATGAAACACACACACACATGAAAACACACACACATGAAACACACACACACGAAACACACACACATGAACACACACACACATGAAACACACACACACACGAAACACACACACATCAACACACACACACATGAAACACACACATATGAAACACACACACATGAAACACACACATGAAACACACACACATGAACACACACACACATGAACACACACACACATGAAACACACACATATGAAACACACACACATGAAACACACACATGAAACACACACACATGAAACACACACACACACATGAAACACACACACACATGAAACACACACACATGAAACACACACACACATGAAACACACACACATGAAACACACACACACATGAAACACACACACATGAAACACACACACATGAAACACACATGAAACACACACACACAAAACACACACACACACATGAAACACACACACACATGAAACACACACACACGAAACACACACATGAACACACACACACATGAAACACACACACATGAAACACACACACACACGAAACACACACACATGAACACACACACACATGAAACACACACATATGAAACACACACACATGAAACACACACATGAAACACACACACATGAAACACACACACATGAAACACACATGAAACACACACATGAAACACACACACATGAAACACACACATGAAACACACACACATGAAACACACACACACATGAAACACACACACACATGAAACACACACACATGAAACACACACACACATGAAACACACACACACACATGAAACACACACATGAAACACACACACATGAAACACACACACACACATGAAACACACACACACACATGAAACACACACACATGAAACACACACACATGAAACACACACACATGAAACACACACACATGAAACACACACACATGAAACACACACACATGAAACACACACACACATGAAACACACACACACATGAAACACACACACATGAAACACACACACATGAAACACACACACATGAAACACACACACATGAAACACACACACATGAAACACACACACATGAAACACACACACATGAAACACACACACACATGAAACACACACACATGAAACACACACACATGAAACACACACACATGAAACACACACACATGAAACACACACACATGAAACACACACACATGAAACACACACACACATGAAACACACACACACATGAAACACACACACATGAAACACACACACACATGAAACACACACACACATGAAACACACACACATGAAACACACATGAAACACACACACATGAAACACACACACATGAAACACACACACATGAAACACACACACATGAAACACACACATGAAACACACACACATGAAACACACACACACATGAAACACACACACACATGAAACACACACACATGAAACACACACACACATGAAACACACACACATGAAACACACACACACATGAAACACACACACATGAAACACACACACACATGAAACACACACACACATGAAACACACACACATGAAACACACACACATGAAACACACACACATGAAACACACACACATGAAACACACACACATGAAACACACACACACATGAAACACACACACATGAAACACACACACATGAAACACACACACATGAAACACACACACATGAAACACACACACATGAAACACACACACACATGAAACACACACACATGAAACACACACACATGAAACACACACACATGAAACACACACACATGAAACACACACACATGAAACACACACACATGAAACACACACACATGAAACACACACATGAAACACACACATGAAACACACACACATGAAACACACACATATGAAACACACACACATGAAACACACACACATGAAACACACACACATGAAACACACACACATGAAACACACACACACATGAAACACACACACATGAAACACACACACACATGAAACACACACACATGAAACACACACACATGAAACACACACACATGAAACACACACACATGAAACACACACACACACATGAAACACACACACACACACACACACGAAACACACACACACATGAAACACACACACACACACACACACATGAAACACACACACATGAAACACACACACACATGAAACACACACACACACATGAAACACACACACACATGAACACACACACACACCCGAAACACACACACATGAAACACACACATGAAACACACACATGAAACACACACATGAAACACACACATGAAACACACACACACATGAAACACACACACACATGAAACACACACACATGAAACACACACACGAAAAACACACACATGAAACACACACACACATGAAACACACACACAAACACACACACACACACACATGAAACACACACACACACATGAAACACACACACACACACATGAAACACACACACACATGAAACACACACACACACATGAAACACACACACATGAAACACACACACATGAAACACACACATGAAACACACACACATGAAACACACACACACATGAAACACACACACACATGAAACACACACACATGAAACACACACACACATGAAACACACACACATGAAACACACACACATGAAACACACACACACATGAAACACACACACATGAAACACACACATGAAACACACACACATGAAACACACACACATGAAACACACACACATGAAACACACACACACATGAAACACACACACACATGAAACACACACATGAAACACACACACATGAAACACACACACATGAAACACACACACATGAAACACACACACATGAAACACACACACACAAGAAACACACACACAAATGAAACACACACACACATGAAACACACACACGAAACACACACAAACACACACACACATGAAACACACACACATGAAACACACACACATGAAACACACACACACATGAAACACACACACGAAACACACACACATGAAACACACACACATGAAACACACACATGAAACACACACACACATGAAACACACACACATGAAACACACACACACATGAAACACACACACACACATGAAACACACACACACATGAAACACACACACATGAAACACACACACACATGAAACACACACACATGAACACACACACACATGAAACACACACACACGAAACACACACACATGAAACACACACACACGAAACACACACATGAAACACACACACATGAAACACACACACACGAAACACACACATGAAACACACACACACGAAACACACACATGAAACACACACACATGAAACACACACACATGAAACACACACACACACATGAAACACACACACATGAAACACACACACATGAAACACACACACATGAAACACACACACACACATGAAACACACACACATGAAACACACACACACATGAAACACACACACATGAAACACACACACATGAAACACACACACACATGAAACACACACACATGAAACACACACATATGAAACACACACACATGAAACACACACACATGAAACACACACACATGAAACACACACACACATGAAACACACACACACATGAAACACACACACATGAAACACACACACATGAAACACACACACATGAAACACACACATGAAACACACACACACGAAACACACACACACACATGAAAACACACACACGAAACACACACACATGAAACACACACACATGAAACACACACACATGAACACACACACACATGAAACACACACACATGAAACACACACACATGAAACACACACACACATGAAACACACACACGAAACACACACACATGAAACACACACACATGAAACACACACATGAAACACACACACACATGAAACACACACACACATGAAACACACACACATGAAACACACACACACATGAAACACACACACACATGAAACACACACACATGAAACACACACACACATGAAACACACACACATGAACACACACACACATGAAACACACACACACACACACACACATGAAACACACACACATGAAACACACACACATGAAACACACACACATGAAACACACACACACGAAACACACACACACATGAAACACACACACATGAAACACACACACATGAAACACACACACATGAAACACACACACATGAAACACACACACACGAAACACACACACACATGAAACACACACACATGAAACACACACACATGAAACACACACACATGAAACACACACACATGAAACACACACACATGAAACACACACACAAACCTGCCTTCCTGTCGGCTCCTGCCTCCTCCTGTCTGCTCCTGTCTGCTCCTGCCTCCTCCTGTCTCCTCCTGTCGGCTCCTGCCTCCTCCTGTCTGCTCCTGTCTGCTCCTGTCTGCTCCTGCCTCCTCCTGTCTCCTCCTGTCTGCTCCTGTCTGCTCCTGTCTGCTCCTGCCTCCTCCTGTCTCCTCCTGTCTGCTCCTGTCTGCTCCCGTTTGCTCCTGTCTGCTCCTGCTTGCTCCTGTCTGCTCCCGTTTGCTCCTGTCTGCTCCTGCTTGCTCCTGTCTGCTCCTGTCTGCTCCCGTCTGCTCCTGTCTGCTCCCGTTTGCTCCTGTCTGCTCCTGCCTCCTCCCGTCTGCTCCCGTCTGCTCCCGCCTGCTCCTGTCTGCTCCTGCCTGCTCCTGTCTGCTCCTGCCTCCTCCTGTCGTACCTCTGTCGATGATGAACACGTTCCCGATCTGAGCGTCTCCTCTCGTCCTCGTTTCCTCCATCTGCAGCTGCGTCCGGAACGACTCGTACACCATCTGCAACGGCAGGTGCCCCCGTCAGACAGGTGCCTCCCGTCACCCAGATGCCCTCTCATCACCCAGATGCCCTCCCGTCAGACAGGTGCCCCCCGTCACCCAGATGCCCTCCCATCACCCAGATGCCCTCCCGTCAGACAGGTGCCCCCCGTCACCCAGATGCCCTCCCATCACCCAGATGCCCTCCCGTCAGACAGGTGACCCCGTCACCCAGATGCCCTCCCGTCACCCAGATGCCCTCCCGTCAGACAGGTGCCTCCCGTCACCCAGATGCCCTCCCGTCACCCAGATGCCCTCCCTGCCTTGGCGATGCGTCCGATGCCGTAGACTCTGGAGAACGGCCCGAACAGAGAATGCAGCAGATGAAGAGCAGCTCCCACAGTCCTCACCCAGCGCTGGTCCCCTGCCTGCAGAGAGGGTCAGAGGGTCAGAGGGTCAGAGGGGACTTTAGAGTCATCCTGAGACTCCATGTCCCATAATCCTCTGCTCTAATGTAGTTTATCCTGAGACTCCATGTCCCATAATCCTCTGCTCTAATGTAGTTTATCCTGAGACTCCATGTCCCATAATCCTCTGCTCTAATGTAGTTTATCCTGAGACTCCATGTCCCATAATACTCTGCTCTAATGTATTTTATCCTGAGACTCCATGTCCCATAATCCTCTGCTCTAATGTAGTTTATCCTGAGACTCCATGTCCCATAATCCTCTGCTCTAATGTAGTTTACCCTGAGACTCCATGTCCCATAATCCTCTGCTCTAATGTAGTTTATCCTGAGACTCCATGTCCCATAATCCTCTGCTCTAATGTAGTTTATCCTGAGACTCCATGTCCCATAATCCTCTGCTCTAATGTAGTTTATCCTGAGACTCCATGTCCCATAATCCTCTGCTCTAATGTAGTTTATCCTGAGACTCCCTGTCCCATAATCCTCTGCTCTAATGTAGTTTATCCTGAGACTCCATGTCCCATAATCCTCTGCTCTAATGTAGTTTATCCTGAGACTCCATGTCCCATAATCCTCTGCTCTAATGTACTTTATCCTGAGACTCCATGTCCCATAATCCTCTGCTCTAATGTAGTTTATCCTGAGACTCCATGTCCCATAATCCTCTGCTGCTCTGGAGTCGTGTTTGTTTCATTCTCATGTTTCACTCAAACCTGCACATTTAGCACGAGTTCTTCTCTCAGACTGAAAACACTCTGCTCCACCTGGTGATGTCATCATGTGGTGATACAGGAAGTGCTCCACTGTGTTTTTAAACTCCACACACCTTCACTAGAATCACCTGGATCAATTCAGTCCTGGAGTCGCCTCGACTGAACTAAAGGGAAAAGGAGCTGTTCACTTGATGACATCACAGGGTGGAGCAGAGCGTTTGGAGCTTTGCAGATGAAACAGACGAATAATAAAGAGTCAAACATGAAGGAAACAAACAGACTCCAGATCTGAGTGAGACGAGGAACAGAGGAACAGTAGAACAGTAGAACATTAGAACAGTAGAACATTAGAACATTAGAACAGTAGAACATTAGAACATAAGAACAGTAGAACAGTAGAACAGTAGAACAGTAGAACAGTAGAACATTAGAACAGTAGAACAGTAGAACAGTAGAACAGTAGAACATTAGAACAGTAGAACAGTAGAACATTAGAACAGTAGAACAGTAGAACAGTAGAACATTAGAACAGTAGAACATTAGAACATTAGAACAGTAGAACATTAGAACAGTAGAACATTAGAACATTAGAACAGTAGAACAGTAGAACATTAGAACAGTAGAACAGTAGAACATTAGAACAGTAGAACAGTAGAACAGTAGAACATTAGAACAGTAGAACATTAGAACAGTAGAACATTAGAACAGTAGAACAGTAGAACAGTAGAACAGTAGAACAGTAGAACATTAGAACAGTAGAACAGTAGAACATTAGAACAGTAGAACATTAGAACAGTAGAACATTAGAACAGTAGAACATTAGAACATTAGAACAGTAGAACAGTAGAACATTAGAACAGTAGAACATTAGAACAGTAGAACATTAGAACAGTAGAACAGTAGAACATTAGAACAGTAGAACAGTAGAACATTAGAACAGTAGAACAGTAGAACAGTAGAACATTAGAACAGTAGAACATTAGAACAGTAGAACATTAGAACAGTAGAACAGTAGAACAGTAGAACATTAGAACAGTAGAACAGTAGAACATTAGAACAGTAGAACATTAGAACAGTAGAACATTAGAACAGTAGAACATTAGAACATTAGAACAGTAGAACAGTAGAACATTAGAACAGTAGAACATTAGAACAGTAGAACATTAGAACATTAGAACAGTAGAACATTAGAACAGTAGAACAGTAGAACATTAGAACAGTAGAACATTAGAACAGTAGAACAGTAGAACAGTAGAACATTAGAACATTAGAACAGTAGAACATTAGAACATTAGAACAGTAGAACATTAGAACAGTAGAACAGTAGAACAGTAGAACATTAGAACAGTAGAACATTAGAACAGTAGAACATTAGAACAGTAGAACAGTAGAACATTAGAACATTAGAACAGTAGAACATTAGAACAGTAGAACAGTAGAACATTAGAACATTAGAACAGTAGAACATTAGAACAGTAGAACATTAGAACAGTAGAACATTAGAACAGTAGAACAGTAGAACATTAGAACAGTAGAACATTAGAACAGTAGAACATTAGAACAGTAGAACAGTAGAACAGTAGAACATTAGAACAGTAGAACATTAGAACATTAGAACAGTAGAACATTAGAACAGTAGAACATTAGAACAGTAGAACAGTAGAACATTAGAACAGTAGAACATTAGAACAGTAGAACATTAGAACAGTAGAACATTAGAACAGTAGAACAGTAGAACATTAGAACAGTAGAACATTAGAACATTAGAACATTAGAACATTAGAACAGTAGAACATTAGAACAGTAGAACATTAGAACAGTAGAACATTAGAACAGTAGAACAGTAGAACAGTAGAACATTAGAACAGTAGAACATTAGAACATTAGAACATTAGAACAGTAGAACATTAGAACAGTAGAACAGTAGAACATTAGAACAGTAGAACATTAGAACAGTAGAACATTAGAACAGTAGAACATTAGAACAGTAGAACATTAGAACATTAGAACATTAGAACATTAGAACAGTAGAACAGTAGAACAGCAGAACAGGAGAACATTAGAACAGTAGAACATTAGAACAGTAGCACATTAGAACATTAGAACATTAGAACAGTAGAACAGTAGAACAGTAGAACAGCAGAACAGGAGAACATTAGAACAGTAGAACATTAGAACAGTAGAACATTAGCACATTAGAACTTCGCTCGTACCAGGAACGTGTCGGTGAAGAACTCGGGCAGCTCCAGGCTGATGATGTCGTCGTCCACAGGCAACAGTTGGAAGTCCCACTGGTCACATGACACGTCTGCACCAATCAGAGCGCAGCCACGTGAGCCTCGACCAATCAGAGACGAGCTCATTTCAGTGTCATTTACCTCCAAAAACCCCATGCTCCTCCAGGACGGCCTCACACGAGAAGAACTGCAGGACACGGCTCAGGTCAGCACAGGCGTGTGATCGTGGAGATTAGAACGTGCAGTTTACTATTTATTCATCATTATTTATTCATACTTTACTCACGGCCAATGTGCCATATGCTAAAGAACTTTACCTTTGAGGGCACAGTGTAGAATAGCACTTTATAAACCGGGTTATTTAGCTATTTCACTTTATCTTTTTTTTTGCAATATAATAATTTTAGCAATGGGCTGGTGCAACACCGAAACACTGGTACGTGAATTAAACAGGGCAGCGATTCTGATCAAATAATCCAACTTCCTTGGGTGGGTGTGGGTGTGTGTGGGTGGGTGCGGGTGGGTGTGTGTGGGCGGGTGCGGGTAGGTGTGGGCGGGTGTGGGTGCGGGTGGGTGCGTGTGGGTGTGTGTGGGTGGGTGTGGGTGGGTGCGGGTGGGTGCGTGTGGGTGCAGGCGGGTGTGGGTGTGGGCGGGTGTGTGTGGGTGGGTGCGGGCGGGTGTGGGTGGGTGTGGGCGGGTGTGGGTGTGGGTGTGTGTGGGTGGGTGGGTGGATGTGTGTGGGTGTGTGCGGGCGGGTGTGGGTGGGTGCGGGTGGGTGTGGGCGGGTGCGGACGGGAGCGGGCGGGTGCGGGCGGGTGTGGGCGGATGTGGGCGGGTGTGGGCGGGTGCGGGCGGGTGAGGGCGGGTGTGGTTGGCTGCGGGCGGGTGTGGGTGAGGGCGGGTGTGAGTGGGTGCGGGTGGGTGCGGGCGGGTGTGGGCGGGTGCGGGCGGGTGTGGGTGGGTGCGGGTGGGTGTGGGTGGGTGAGGGCGAGTGTGGGTGGGTGTGGGCGGGTGGGTGTGGGTGCGGGTGGGTGTGGTTGGGTGAGGGCGGGTGTGGGTGGGTGAGGGCGGGTGTGGGTGGGTGTGGGTGTGTGTGGGAGGGTGCGGGTGGTTGTGGTTGGGTGTGGGCGGGTGTGGGTGGGTGTGGGCGGGTGGGTGCGGGCGGGTGTGGGTGGGTGTGGGTGTGTGTGGGTGTGTGTGGGTGGGTGTGGGTGGGTGCGGGTGGGTGCGGGGGGGTGTGGGTGTGTGTGGGTGTGTGTGGGTGGGTGTGGGTGGGTGTGGGTGGGTGCGGGCGGGTGTGGTTGGGTGTGGGCGGGTGTGCGTGGGTGTGTGTGGGTGGGTGCGGGCGGGTGTGGTTGGGTGTGGGCGGGTGTGCGTGGGTGTGGTTGGGTGTGGGCGGGTGTGCGTGGGTGTGGGTGTGTGTGGGTGGGTGTGGGCGGGTGCGGGTGGGTGTGGGTGGGTGGGTGTGGGTGGGTGTGGGTGTGTGTGGGTGGGTGCGGGTGGGTGCGGGCAGGCGGGTGTGGTTGGGTGTGGGTGGGTGTGGGCGGGTGTGGGTGTGTGTGGGTGGGTGTGGGTGTGTGTGGGTGGGTGCGGGTGGGTGTGGGCGGGTGTGGTTGGGTGTGGGCGGGTGTGCGTGGGTGTGGGTGGGTGCGGGTGGGTGCGGGTGGGTGTGGGTGGGTGCGGGTGGGTGCGGGTGGGTGTGGGTGGGTGTGTGTGGGTGGGTGTGGGTGTGTGTGGGTGTGTGTGGGTGGGTGCGGGCGGGTGTGGTTGGGTGTGGGCGGGTGTGCGTGGGTGTGGTTGGGTGTGGGCGGGTGTGCGTGGGTGTGGGTGTGTGTGGGTGGGTGCGGGTGGGTGCGGGTGGGTGTGGGCAGGTTCAGGACCTTCTGTGGAGTGAAGATGATTTTGTAGCGTCGCACTCGTCCCACGGCTTTGTCCGACTTCACCAGATCTGAACACAACACACACAGAACACACACAGAACACACACACAGAACACACACACAGAACACACACACAGAACACACACACACAGAACACACACACACACACACACAGAACACACACACAGAACACACACACACACACACACACACACAGAACACACACACACAGAACACACACACACAGAACACACACAGAACACACACACACAGAACACACACACACAGAACACACACACAGAACACACACACAGAACACACACACACACAGAACACACACACAGAACACACACAGAACACACACACACACAGAACACACACACAGAACACACACACAGAACACACACACAGAACACACACACAGAACACACACACACACAGAACACACACACACACAGAACACACACACACACAGAACACACACACAGAACACACACAGAACACACACACAGAACACACACACACACAGAACACACACACACAGAACACACACACAACACACACACACAGAACACACACACACAGAACACACACACACACACACACAGAACACACACACAGAACACACACACACACAGAACACACACACACAGAACACACACACACAGAACACACACACAGAACACACACACAGAACACACACACACAGAACACACACACACACACACACACACACACAGAACACACACACAGAACACACACACACACACACAGAACACACACACACAGAACACACACACACACACACACACAGAACACACACACAGAACACACACACACAGAACACACACACAGAACACACACACAGAACACACACACACACAGAACACACACACACAGAACACACACACACACAGAACACACACACAGAACACACACAGAACACACACACAGAACACACACACACACAGAACACACACACACAGAACACACACACAACACACACACACAGAACACACACACACAGAACACACACACAGAGCACACACACACAGAACACACACACAGAACACACACACACAGAACACACACACACAGAACACACACACACAGAACACACACACACACAGAACACACACACACACACAGAACACACACACACAACACACACACACAGAACACACACACACAGAACACACACACAGAACACACACACACAGAACACACACACAGAACACACACACACAGAACACACACACAGAACACACACACACACAGAACACACACACACAGAACACACACACAGAACACACACACACAGAACACACACACACAGAACACACACACAGAACACACACACAGAACACACACACAGAACACACACAGAACACACACACAGAACACACACACAGAACACACACACACACACACAGAACACACACACAGAACACACACACAGAACACACACAGAACACACACACAGAACACACACACACAGAACACACACAGAACACACACACAGAACACACACACAGAACACACACACAGAACACACACACAGAACACACACACAGAACACACACACACACACAGAACACACACACACAGAACACACACAGAACACACACACAGAACACACACACAGAACACACACACACAGAACACACACACAGAACACACACAGAACACACACACAGAACACACACACAGAACACACACACAGAACACACACACACAGAACACACACACAGAACACACACACACAGAACACACACAGGTTCAGCAGCAGTTTATGCTCAGAGAAAATAATAATAATGTAAATGTAATTACACAGTTGTAGCAGCATTAGTAATAGTAGTAGTACAGTACAGTACAGTGTAGTAATAGTTTAGTAGTAATATAGTATAGTATAGTATGTTATAGTACAGTATAGTACAGTACAGTACAGCACAGTATAGTAATAGTATAGTAGTAATATAGTATAGTATAGTACAGTATAGTATAGTACAGTATAGTACAGTACAGTATAGTAATAGTATTGTAGTAATATAGTATACTATAGTATAGTATAGTATAGTACAGTATAGTAATAGTATAGTAGTAAAATAGTACAGTATAGTATAGTACAGTACAGTATAGTATAGTATATTACAGTATAGTAATAGTATAGTAGTAAAATAGTACAGTATAGTATAGTACAGTATAGTAAAGTACAGTATAGTAATAGTATAGTAGTAAAATAGTACAGTATAGTATAGTATAGTATAATACAGTATAGTAATAGTATAGTAGTAAAATAGTATAGTATAGTATACTACAGTACAGTATAGTAATAGTATAGTAGTAAAATAGTATAGTATAGTATACTACAGTACAGTATAGTAATAGTATAGTAGTAAAATAGTACAGTATAGTATAGTACAGTATAGTAATAGTATAGTAGTAATATAGTATAGTATAGTACAGTATAGTAATAGTATAGTAGTAATATAGTATAGTATAGTACAGTATAGTACAGTACAGTAATAGTATAGTAGTAATATAGTATAGTATAGTATAGTATAGTATAGCGTAGTATAGGATAGTATAGCGTAGTATAGTATAATATAGCGTAGTATAGTGTAGTATAGTATAGCGTAGTATAGAATAGTATAGGATAGTATAGTGTAGTATAGTATAGCGTAGTATAGTATAGTGTAGTATAATATAGCGTAGTATAGTATAGCGTAGTATAGTATAGCGTAGTATAGAATAGTATAGCGTAGTATAGTATAGCGTAGTATAGAATAGTATAGCGTAGTATAGTATAGTGTAGTATAGAATAGTATAGCGTAGTATAGTATAGCGTAGTATAGTATAGCGTAGTATAGAATAGTATAGCGTAGTATAGTATAGCGTAGTATAGAATAGTATAGCGTAGTATAGTATAGCGTAGTATAGAATAGTATAGCGTAGTATAGTATAGCGTAGTATAGCGTAGTATAGTATAGCGTAGTATAGTATTGCATAGTATAGCGTAGTATAGAATAGTGTAGTATAGTATAGCGTAGTATAGCATAGTATAGCGTAGTATAGTATAGCGTAGTATAGTATAGCGTAGTATAGTATAGCGTAGTATAGAATAGTATAGCGTAGTATAATATAACGGAATATAGCGTAGTATAGTATAGCGTAGTATAGTGTAATATAGTATAGCGTAGTATAGTATAGCGTAGTATAGTATAGCGTAGTATAGAATAGTGTAGTATAGTATAGCGTAGTATAGCATAGTATAGCGTAGTATAGTATAGCGTAGTATAGTATAGCGTAGTATAGAATAGTATAGCGTAGTATAGTATTGCATAGTATAGCGTAGTATAGAATAGTGTAGTATAGTATAGCGTAGTATAGCATAGTATAGCGTAGTATAGTATAGCGTAGTATAGTATAGCGTAGTATAGTATAGCGTAGTATAGAATAGTATAGCGTAGTATAATATAACGGAATATAGCGTAGTATAGTATAGCGTAGTATAGTGTAATATAGTATAGCGTAGTATAGTATAGCGTAGTATAGTATAGTGTAGTATAGTATAGCATAGTATAGCGTAGTATAGAATAGTATAGCATACTATAGTATAGCGTAGTATAGTATAGCGTAGTATACTATAGCGTAGTATAGTATAGCGTAGTATAGAATAGTGTAGTATAGTATAGCGTAGTATAGCGTAATATAGTGTAGCGTAGTATAGTATAGCGTAGTATAGTATAGCGTAGTATAGAATAGTATAGCGTAGTATAGTATAGCGTAGTATAGCATAGTATAGCGTAGTATAGTATAGCGTAGTATAGCGTAGTATAGTATAGTGTAGTATAGAATAGTATAGCATAGTGTAGTATAGTATAGCGTAGTATAGAATAGTATAGCGTAGTATAGTATAGCGTAGTATAGAATAGTATAGCGTAGTATAGTATAGCGTAGTATAGAATAGTATAGCATAGTGTAGTATAGTATGGCGTGGTATGGCATGGTATAGTATGGTATGGCGTAGTATGGTGTAGTATGGTATGGCGTGGTATAGAATGGTATAGCGTGGTATGGTATGGCGTGGTATGGCGTAATATGGTATAGTATAAGCGTGGTATGGTATAGCGTAGTATGGCGTGGTATGGTATAGCGTGGTATGGTATGGCGTGGTATGGTATGGCGTGGTATAGAATAGTATAGCGTGGTATAATATAGCGTGGTATGGTATGGCGTGGTATGGGAATAGTATAGAATAGTATAGCGTAGTATAGCATAGTGTAGTATAGTATAGTATACCGTAGTATAGCATAGTATAGTATAGCGTAGTATAGTATAGTGTAGTATAGTATAGCATAGTATAGCGTAGTATAGCATAGTATAGAATAGTATAGCGTAGTATAGCATAGTGTAGTATAGTATAGCGTAGTATAGCATAGTATAGTATAGCGTAGTATAGTATAGTGTAGTATAGTATAGCGTAGTATAGTATAGCGTAGTATAGAATAGTATAGCGTAGTATAATATAGCGTAGTATAGTATAGCATAGTATAGAATAGTGTAGTATAGTATAGCGTAGTATAGCGTAATATAGTATAGTGTAGTATAGTATAGCGTAGTATAGTATAGCATAGTATAGCGTAGTATAGTATAGCATAGTATAGCGTAGTATAGAATAGTATAGCGTAGTATAGTATAGCGTAGTATAGTATAGTGTAGTATAGTATAGCGTAGTATAATGTAGTATAGTATAGTGTAGCATAGTGTAGTATAGTATAGTGTAGTATAGCGTAGTAAAGTGTAGTATAGTATACCGTAGTATAGTGTAGTATAGTATAGCGTAGTATAGTATAGTGTAGTATAGTATAGCGTAGTATAATGTAGTATAGTATAGTGTAGCATAGTGTAGTATAGTATAGTATAGCGTAGTATAGTGTAATATAGTATAGCGTAGTATAGTATAGTGTAGTATAGTATAGCATAGTATAGCGTAGTATAGAATAGTATAGCATACTATAGTATAGCGTAGTATAGTATAGCGTAGTATAGTATAGCGTAGTATACTATAGCGTAGTATAGTATAGCGTAGTATAGAATAGTGTAGTATAGTATAGCGTAGTATAGCGTAATATAGTGTAGCGTAGTATAGTATAGCGTAGTATAGTATAGCGTAATATAGAATAGTATAGCGTAGTATAGTATAGCGTAGTATAGCATAGTATAGCGTAGTATAGTATAGCGTAGTATAGCGTAGTATAGTATAGTGTAGTATAGAATAGTATAGCATAGTGTAGTATAGTATAGCGTAGTATAGAATAGTATAGCGTAGTATAGTATAGCGTGGTATGGGAATGGTATGGCGTGGTATGGTATATGGCGTAGTATAGAATAGTATGGCATGGTGTGGTATGGTATGGCGTGGTATGGCATAGTATAGCGTGGTATGGTATGGCGTGGTATGGTGTGGTATAGTATGGCGTGGTATAGCATAGTATGGTATAGCGTGTAGTATGGTATGGCGTAGTATAATGGCGTGGTATAGGCATAGTATGGCGTGGTATAGTATGGCGTGAGTATGGCGTGGTATAGTATAGCGTAGTATAGCGTAGTATAGTATAGCGTAGTATAGTATAGCGTAGTATAGAATAGTATAGCGTAGTATAATATAGCGTAGTATAGTATAGCGTAGTATAGAATAGTATAGAATAGTATAGCGTAGTATAGCATAGTGTAGTATAGTATAGTGTAGTATAGCATAGTATAGTATAGCGTAGTATAGTATAGTGTAGTATAGTATAGCATAGTATAGCGTAGTATAGCATAGTATAGAATAGTATAGCGTAGTATAGCATAGTGTAGTATAGTATAGTATAGCGTAGTATAGCATAGTATAGTATAGCGTAGTATAGTATAGTGTAGTATAGTATAGCGTAGTATAGTATAGCGTAGTATAATATAGCGTAGTATAGTATAGCATAGTATAGAATAGTGTAGTATAGTATAGCGTAGTATAGCGTAATATAGTATAGTGTAGTATAGTATAGCGTAGTATAGCATAGTATAGCGTAGTATAGTATAGCGTAGTATAGTATAGCGTAGTATAGTATAGCATAGTATAGCGTAGTATAGAATAGTATAGCGTAGTATAGTATAGTGTAGTATAGTATAGCGTAGTATAATGTAGTATAGTATAGTGTAGCATAGTGTAGTATAGTATAGTGTAGTATAGCGTAGTAAAGTGTAGTATAGTATAGCGTAGTATAGTGTAGTATAGTATAGCGTAGTATAATGTAGTATAGTATAGTGTAGCATAGTGTAGTATAGTATAGTATAGCGTAGTATAGTGTAGTATAGCGTAGTATAGTATAGCGTAGTATAGTATAGCGTAGTATAGTATAGTATAGCGTAGTATAGTATAGCGTAGTATAGTATAGCGTAGTATAGTATAGCGTAGTATAGTATAGTGTAGTATAGTATAGCGTAGTATAGTATAGCGTAGTATAGTATAGTATAGCGTAGTATAGTATAGTATAGCGTAGTATAGTGTAGTATAGTATAGCGTAGTATAGTATAGTATAGCGTAGTATAGTATAGCGTAGTATAGCGTAGTATAGTACAGTATAGTATAAGTCGTACTCACCACAGATCCAAACAAGCGTCTGGATTCTGGGTCTGATCAGGAAACAGAGTCTGAAACACAAACTTTTATTGATCACAAAAACACAACAGACCCCTGAGACTCGGACCTGGACCCAGACCCGGACCCGGACCTGGACCCAGACCCGGACCCGGACCCAGACCCAGTTTGTGTTTGTGACTCACTGATCGGCTGAGGATGTCACAGTTTTATGTTCCACTTTGTAAAGTTTGTCCACTTCATGTTGCTGAAAAACAAAAACAAAATTAAGTGTGTGTGTGTGTGTACAGTGTGTGTATAGTGTGTGTGTATAGTGTGTGTATAGTGTGTGTGTGTGTGTGTGTGTGTGTATAGTGTGTGTGTATAGTGTGTGTATAGTGTGTGTGTGTGTGTATAGTGTGTGTATAGAGCGTGTGTGTATAGTGTGTGTGTGTACAGTGTGTGTGTATAGTGTGTGGGTGTATAGTGTGTGTGTATAGTGTGTGTGTATAGTGTGTATCTGTGTATGTGTATAGTGTGTGTATTGTGTGTATGTATAGTGTGTGTGTGTATAGTGTGTGTGTATAGTGTGTGTATAGTGTGTGTGTTTAGTGTGTGTTTAGTGTGTGTATAGTGTGTGTGTATAGTGTGTGTATAGTGTGTGTGTATAGTGTGTGTTTAGTGTGTGTATAGTGTGTGTATAGTGTGTGTGTATAGTGTGTGTGTATAGTGTGTGTATAGTGTGTGTATAGTGTGTGTATAGTGTGTGTGTATAGTGTGTGTATAGTGTGTGTATAGTGTGTGTATAGTGTGTGTATAGTGTGTGTGTATAGTGTGTGTATAGTGTGTGTATAGTGTGTGTATAGTGTGTGTATAGTGTGTGTATAGTGTGTGTGTATAGTGTGTGTATAGTGTGTGTATAGTGTGTGTGTATAGTGTGTGTATAGTGTGTGTATATAGTGTGTATAGTGTGTGTATAGTGTGTGTGTATAGTGTGTGTATAGTGTGTGTATAGTGTGTGTATAGTGTGTGTATAGTGTGTGTATAGTGTGTGTATGGTGTGTGTATAGTGTGTGTATAGTGTGTGTATAGTGTGTGTATAGTGTGTGTATAGTGTGTGTATAGTGTGTGTGTATAGTGTGTGTATGAGTGTGTGTATTAGTGTATTATTGTATAATTATTATTGTATAGTGTGTGTATAGTGTGTATAGTGTATAGTGTGTGTATAGTGTGTGTATAGTGTGTGTATAGTGTGTGTGTATAGTGTGTGTATAGTGTGTGTATAGTGTGTGTATAGTGTGTGTGTATAGTGTGTGTATAGTGTGTGTGTATAGTGTGTGTATAGTGTGTGTGTATAGTGTGTGTATAGTGTGTGTATAGTGTGTGTGTATAGTGTGTGTATAGTGTGTGTATAGTGTGTGTATAGTGTGTGTGTATAGTGTGTGTATAGTGTGTGTATAGTGTGTGTATAGTGTGTGTGTGTATAGTGTGTGTATAGTGTGTGTATAGTGTGTGTATAGTGTGTATTATGTGTATTATGTGTGTATAGTGTGTGTATAGTGTGTGTGTATATAGTGTGTGTATAGTGTGTGTATAGTGTGTGTGTATAGTGTGTGTATAGTGTGTATAGTGTGTGTGTATAGTGTGTGTATAGTGTGTGTATATAGTGTGTATAGTGTGTGTGTATAGTGTGTGTATAGTGTGTGTGTATAGTGTGTGTATAGTGTGTGTGTATAGTGTGTGTATAGTGTGTGTATAGTGTGTGTATAGTGTGTGTATAGTGTGTGTATGAGTGTATTATTATAGTGTGTATTAGTGTATTAGTGTGTGTATAGTGTGTGTATAGTGTGTGTATAGTGTGTGTATAGTGTGTGTATAGTGTGTGTGTATAGTGTGTGTATAGTGTGTGTATAGTGTGTGTATAGTGTGTGTGTGTGTATAGTGTGTGTATAGTGTGTGTGTATAGTGTGTGTGTATAGTGTGTGTATAGTGTGTGTGTATAGTGTGTGTATAGTGTGTGTATAGTGTGTGTATAGTGTGTGTGTATAGTGTGTATAGTGTGTGTATAGTGTGTGTATAGTGTGTGTATAGTGTGTATAGTGTGTGTATAGTGTGTGTATAGTGTGTGTATAGTGTGTGTGTATAGTGTGTGTATAGTGTGTGTATATTATGTGTGTATAGTGTGTGTATAGTGTGTGTATAGTGTGTGTGTATAGTGTGTGTATAGTGTGTGTGTATAATTATTATTGTATAGTGTGTGTATAGTGTGTGTGTATAGTGTGTGTGTATAGTGTGTGTGTATAGTGTGTATAGTGTGTGTATAGTGTGTGTATAGTGTGTGTGTATAGTGTGTGTATAGTGTGTGTATAGTGTGTGTATAGTGTGTGTATAGTGTGTGTATAGTGTGTGTGTATAGTGTGTGTATAGTGTGTGTATAGTGTGTGTATAGTGTGTGTATAGTGTGTGTGTATAGTGTGTGTATAGTGTGTGTATAGTGTGTGTATAGTGTGTGTGTATAGTGTGTGTATAGTGTGTGTGTATAGTGTGTGTGTATAGTGTGTGTATAGTGTGTGTATAGTGTGTGTGTGTATAGTGTGTGTATAGTGTGTGTGTATAGTGTGTGTATAGTGTGTTGTGTGTATAGTGTGTGTATAGTGTGTGTGTGTGTGTATAGTGTGTATAGTGTGTGTGTATAGTGTGTGTGTATAGTGCGTGTATAGTGTGTGTGTATAGTGTGTGTATAGTGTGTGTGTGTGTGTATAGTGTGTATAGTGTGTGTATGAATGTGTATAGTGTGTGTATAATTATTATTGTATAGTGTGTGTGTATAGTGTGTGTATAGTGTGTGTGTATAGTGTATGTATAGTGTGTGTATAGTGTGTGTATAGTGTGTGTATAGTGTGTGTATAGTATTATTGTATAGTGTGTGTATATGAATTATTGTGTGTGTATAGTGTATTGTATAGTGTGTATGGTATAGTGTGTGTGTATAGTGTGTGTGTATAGTGCGTGTATAGTGTGTGTATAGTGTGTGTGTATAGTGTGTGTATAATTATTATTGTATGGTGTGTGTGTGTATAGTGTGTGTATAGTGTGTGCATAGTGTGTGTGTGTGTATAGTGTGTGTATAGTGTGTGTATAGTGTGTGTATAGTGTGCGTATAGTGTGTGTGTATAGTGTGTGTAGTGTGTGTGTGTATAGTGTGTGTATAGTGTGTGTATAGTGTGTGTATAGTGTGTGTATAGTGTGCGTATAGTGTGTGTGTATAGTGTGTGTATATGTATAGTGTGTGTATAGTGTGTGTATAGTGTGTGTTTAGTGTGTGTGTATAGTGTGTGTATGGTGTGTATGTATAAGTGTATAGTGTGTGTATAGTGTGTGTATAGTGTGTGTATAATTATTATTATGTATAGTTTGTGTATAATGTGTGTATAGTGTGTATAGTGTGTGTATAGTGTGTGTGTATATATAGTGTGTGTATAGTGTGTATAGTGTGTGTATATTATTGTATAGTGTGTATTATTGTATAGTGTGTGTATAGTGTTATTATGTGTATAGTGTGTGTATAGTGTGTGTATAGTGTGTATAGTGTGTGTGTATAGTGTGTATAGTGTGTATAGTGTGTGTATAGTGTGTGTGTATAGTGTGTGTGTGTATAGTGTGTATAGTGTGTGTATAGTGTGTGTGTGTGTTTAGTGTTTATAGTGTGTGTATAGTGTGTGTGTATAGTGTGTGTGTACAGTGTGTGTATAGTGTGTGTATATAGTGTGTGTGTATAGTGTGTGTGTATAGTGTGTGTATATATAGTGTGTATAGTGTGTGTATATATAGTGTGTGTGTGTATAGTGTGTGTGTATAGTGTGTGTGTATAGTGTGTGTATATATAGTGTGTATAGTGTGTGTATAGTGTGTGTATAGTGTGTGTATAGTGTGTGTATAGTGTGTGTATATATAGTGTGTGTGTGTATAGTGTGTGTAGTGTGTGTATAGTGTGTGTATATATAGTGTGTGTGTGTGTATAGTGTGTGTATAGTGTGTGTATAGTGTGTTTATAGTGTGTGTATAGTTTGTGTATAGTGTATTATTGTATAGTGTGTGTGTATAGTGTGTGTATAGTGTGTGTGTATAGTGTGTGTATAATTATTATTGTATAGTGTGTGTATAGTGTGTGTATAGTGTGTGTGTGTATAGTGTGTGTATAGTGTGTGTATAGTGTGTGTATAGTGTGTGTATAGTGTGTGTATAGTGTGTGTATAGTGTGTGTATAGTGTGTGTATAGTGTGTGTTGCCTTCAGCGTGGACACGTTGGCGATTCGGTCAATCGGACTCATCAAATCTGCATCAATAAACAAATCCTTCGGCCCCGGAAGCTGAAAAACACGAGAGTTAGAACCAGGAGGAGGAGGAGGTGCAGGAGGAGGAGGTGCAGAGGAGGAGGTGTAGGAGGAGCTGTAGGAGGAGGAGGTGTAGAAGGTGCAGGAGGAGGAGGTGTAGGAGGAGGTGTAGGAGGAGCTGTAGGAGGAGGAGGTGTAGAAGGTGCAGGAGAAGGAGGTGTAGGAGGAGCTGTAGGAGGTGTAGAAGGTGCAGGAGAAGGAGGAGGAGGTGCAGGAGGAGGAGGTGCAGGAGGAGGTGCACCTGCTCCAGGAGGAAGATCAGTTGGTCTCGCGCGAGTCTCTTCAGGAGGGAAAAATCCGGAAGCGGCGGCGCGTCTTTGCGCAGCGCCGCCATTTTACCCGAGCGACTCACGCGCGACTCAGGAGCGTTTCGTCCCCGGGGTCTTTAGGGTTCGGGTCTTTAGGGTTCGGGTTTTTAGGGTTCGGGTTCTTTAGGGTTCGGGTTCTTTAGTGTTCTCTGGTTCCACCACGTTCTGCGTATGACGGACTCGGCTCCAGCACTACGTGAGTCTGTTCGCTTCTGATCCGCTTCTGATCCGCTCCTATTCCACTCTTAGTCACTTCACTCGCTGCAGACAGAACCTTAAACCCTCCGGTTCCGAACACGATCCATCACAGAACCATCACAGAACCATCACAGAACCATCACAGAACCATCACAGAACCATCAGAACCCGAGTCCAAAGAGCGAAACCACAGAAGGGACGCGGCAGAGACGCGTCAGAACCGGAAAAGAGCGGGTTTAGCTCCGAGGCTAAAAACACCCGAGAGTCTGTGTCATATTTCCACTTCGGCGCCTTTAACCGCGTCCAAAACATCAGATTGTTGCGGTACAGACGCGTCTCTAGCGCATCCTTCCGTTAGACCCGCGTCACTGGTCCCGGAACGTCTTTATTTTGTGTTTTAAACTAAGAAGTGGCTCCAGCGGCGGCGGAAGTGACGCACCAGGAAACGCCTCGAGGCCGGCGCAGATCGTGCAGAGACCAGAGCCGCCTCTCCACAGAGCTGACCTCACAGAGACCAGAGCCGCCTCTCCACAGAGATGACCTCACAGAGACCAGAGCCGCCTCTCCACAGAGCTGACCTGTGCATGGAGGCCGCGGGCGGTTCGGACGCGGTTCTACTGCTGGAGACGGTGAACTTCGCCGCAGAAAAACACCGGAACCAGCGGCGCAAAGACCCGGAAGCAACGCCCTACATCAACCACCCGATCGGTGCGTGTCAGAGGGACAGAGGGACAGAGGGACAGAGGGACAGAGGGACAGAGGGACAGAGGACAGAGGGACAGAAGGACAGAAGGACAGAGGGACAGAGGACAGAGGGACAGAGGACAGAGGGACAGAGGACAGAAGGACAGAGGACAGAAGGACAGAGGGACAGAGGACAGAGGGACAGAGGGACAGAAGGACAGAGGGACAGAAGGACAGAGGGACAGAGGGACAGAGGGACAGAAGGACAGAGGGACAGAGGGACAGAGGACAGAAGGACAGAGGGACAGAGGGACAGAAGGACAGAGGGACAGAAGGACAGAGGGACAGAGGGACAGAGGGACAGAGGACAGCTTGAGAGAAGGACAGAGGGACAGAGGACAGAGGGGCAGAAGGACAGAGGGGCAGAAGGAGAGAAGGACAGAGGGGCAGAGGGACAGTGGGAGAGTAGGACAGAGGGACAGATGGTGAGATGGACAGAGGGACAGAAGGACAGAGGGGCAGAAGGAGAGAAGGACAGAGAGGGCAGAAGGACAGAGAGGACAGAAGGGCCGAGGGACAGACGGCCAGAGCGCCAGAGGGGCAGAGGGACAGAAGGACAGAGGGACAACGGGACAGACGGACAGAGGGACAGAGGGACAGACCGAGAGAGGGGCAGAAGGACAGAGGCGCAGAGGGACAGAGGGGCAGAAGGACAGAGGGACAGAAGGACAGAGGGGCAGAGGGACAGAAGGACAGAGGGACAGAGGGGCAGAGGGACAGAGGGACAGAGGGACAGAGGGACAGAGGGGCTGACGGAGAGAAGGCCAGAGGGACAGAGGGGCAGAAGGACAGGGGGGCAGAAGGACAGAGGGGCAGAAGGACAGAGGGACAGAAGGACAGAGGGACAGAAGGACAGAGGGGCAGAAGGAGAGAAGGACAGAGGGACAGAGGGACAGAAGGACAGAGGGACAGAAGGACAGAGGGGCAGAAGGAGAGAAGGACAGAGGGACAGAAGGACAGAGGGACAGAAGGACAGAGGGGCAGAAGGACAGAGGGACAGAAGGACAGAGGGGCAGAAGGACAGAGGGACAGAAGGACAGAAGGACAGAGGGGCAGAAGGACAGAGGGACAGAAGGGCAGAAGGACAGAGGGGCAGAAGGACAGAGGGGCAGAAGGACAGAGGGGCAGAAGGACAGAGGGGCAGAAGGACAGAGGGACAGAGGGGCAGAAGGACAGAGGGGCAGAAAGACAGAGGGCAGAAGGACAGAGGGCAGAAGGACAGAGGGGCAGACGGACAGATGGACAGAGGGCCAGAAGGACAGAGTGTCAGAAGGACAGAGGGGCAGAAGGGCAGAAGGACAGAGGGACAGAAGGACAGAAGGACAGAGGGGCAGAAGGACAGAGGGACAGAGGGGCAGAAGGACAGAAGGGCAGAAGGACAGAGGGACAGGAGGACAGAGGGACAGAAGGGCAGAGGGACAGAGGGACAGAAGGGCAGAGGGACAGAAGGACAGAGGGACAGAAGGACAGAGGGGCAGAGGGACAGAAGGACAGAGGGACAGAGGGACAGAGGGGCAGAGGGACAGAAGGACAGAGGGACAGAAGGACAGAGGGGCAGAGGGACAGAAGGACAGAGGGACAGAAGGACAGAGGGGCAGAAGGACAGAGGGACAGAAGGAGAGAAGGACAGAGGGACAGAAGGACAGAGGGGCAGAAGGACAGAGACAGAGGGCAGAAGGAGACAGAAGGACAGAGGGACAGAAGGACAGAAGGACAGAAGGACAGAGGGACAGAAGGACAGAGGGACAGAGGGACAGAAGGACAGAGGGACAGAAGGACAGAAGGACAGAGGGACAGAAGGACAGAGGGACAGAAGGACAGAGGGACAGAAGGACAGGGGGACAGAGGGACAGAAGGACAGGGGGACAGAGGGACAGAAGGACAGGGGGACAGAGGGACAGAAGGACAGAGGGACAGAAGGACAGAAGGACAGAGGGACAGAGGGACAGAAGGACAGAAGGACAGAGGGGCAGAAGGACAGAGGGGCAGAAGGACAGAGGGGCAGAAGGACAGAGGGACAGAAGGACAGAGGGACAGAAGGACAGAGGGGCAGAAGGAGAGAAGGACAGAGGGACAGAGGGACAGAAGGACAGAGGGACAGAAGGACAGAGGGACAGAAGGACAGAGGGACAGAGGGACAGAAGGACAGAGGGACAGAGGGACAGAAGGACAGAAGGACAGAGGGACAGAAGGACAGAGGGACAGAAGGACAGAGGGACAGAAGGACAGAAGGACAGAGGGACAGAAGGACAGAGGGACAGAAGGACAGAGGGGCAGAAGGACAGAGGGACAGAAGGACAGAGGGGCAGAAGGACAGAGGGACAGAGGGACAGAGGGACAGAAGGACAGAGGACAGAGGGACAGAGGGACAGAGGGACAGAAGGACAGAGGACAGAGGGACAGAGGGACAGAGGACAGAGGAATTGACAGAGGACAGAGGACAGGCAGAAGGACAGAGGGGCAGAAGGACAGAGGGACAGAGGGGCAGAAGGACAGAGGGGCAGAAGGACAGAAAGGACAAGGACAGAAGGACAGAAGGACAGAGGGCAGAGGACAGGAGGGGCAGAGGGACAGAAGGACAGAGGGACAGAAGGACAGAGAGGAGCCAAGACAGAAGGACAGAGGGACAGAAGGACAGAGGGACAGAAGGACAGAGGCAGAAGGACAGAGGGGACAGAAGAAGGACAGAGGGCAGAAGGACAGAAGGACAGAAGCCAGAGAAGGACAGAGGGACAGAAGGACAGAGGGGCAGAAGGAGGACAGAGGGACAGAGGACAGAGGACAGAGGGACAGAGGGACAGAGGGGCAGAAGGACAGAGGACAGAAGGACAGAGAGGGACAGAAGGACAGAGGACAGAGGACAGAGAAGGACAGAGGGCAGAAGGACAGAGGGGCAGAAGGACAGAGGGACAGAAGGACAGAGGACAGAAGGACAGAGGGGCAGAAGGACAGAGGGGCAGAAGGACAGAAGGACAGAAGGACAGAGGGCAGAAGGACAGAGTGCAGAGGACAGAGGACAGAAGGAGCAGAAGGACAGAGGGCAGAAGGGGACAGGGACAGAGGGCAGAAGGACAGAAGAAGGACAGAGGGAGGACAGAGGACAAGAAGGACAGCAGAAGGACAGAGGACAGAGGCAGAAGGACAGAGGACAGAAGGGAGGCAGAAGAACTGAGGACAGAGGACAGAAGGACAGAGGGGCAGAAGGACAGAGGCAGAGGGACAGAAGGACAGAAGGACAGAGGGGCAGAGGGACAGGAAGGACAGAGGGACAGAGGGACAGAAGGACAGAGGGCAGAGGGACAGGGACAGAGGGACAGAAGGAGAAGGACAGAGGGACAGAGGGGCAGAGGGACAGAGGGAGAGAGGGACAGAGGGACAGAAGGACAGAGGGCAGGGACAGAAGGACAGAGGGACAGAGGGCGAAGGACAGAGGGACAGAGGTGGCAGAAGGACAGAAGGACAGAAGGACAGAGGCAGAAGGAGAGAAGGACAGAGGGACAGAAGGGACAGAAGGAGGAAGGACAGAGGGACAGAAGGAGAGAAGGACAGAGGGGCAGAAGGAGAGAAGGACAGAGGGGCAGAAGGACAGAGGGACAGAAGGACAGAGGGACAGAGGGACAGAAGGACAGAGGGGCAGAGGGACAGAGGGACAGAGGGACAGAGGGACAGAGGGCAGAAGGAGAGAGGGCAGAAGGACAGAGGGCAGAGGGACAGAGGGGCAGAAGGACAGAGGGACAGAAGGACAGAGGGGCAGAGGACAGAGGACAGAAGACCCAGAGGACAGAGGGACAGTAGAGGACAGAGGGGCAGAAGGAGGCAGAAGGACAGAGGGACAGGAGAGGGACAGAGGGACAGAAGCAGACAGGAGGGCAGAAGAGAGGACAGAGGGGCAGAAGGACAGAGGGGGACAGGAAGGACAGAGGGACAGAAGGACAGAGGGGACAGAGGGACAGGAAGGACAGAGGGACTGAGAGGGCAGAGGGACAGAAGGACAGAAGGACAGGAAGGACAGTAGAGGGACAGAGAGGGCAGAAGGGCAGAGAAGGACAGAGGGATTAGAAGAGACAGAGGGCCCAGAAGGACAGAGGACAGAATGGCAGAAGGACAGAGGGGCAGAAGAAGGACAGAGGGGCAGAAGGACAGAGGGACAGAAGGACAGAAGGGCAGAGGACCCAGAGGACCAGAAGGACAGAAGCAGACAGAGAAGGACAGAAGGACAAGAGGGACAGAAGGACAGAGGGGCAGAAGGAGAGAAGGGCACAGAGGGACAGAAGGTAGAGGGACAGAAGGACAGAGGAGGGCAGAAGGACAGAGGGACAGAAATGACAGAGGGGCAGAAGGACAGAGGGACAGGCTGACAGAAGGACAGAGAGGGGCAGAAGGACAGAGGGACAGAAGGGCAGAAGGACAGAGGGGACAGAAGCTGACAGAGGGACAGAGGCAGAAGGACAGAGGGGCAGAAGGACTGGAGAGGACAGAGGGGCAGAAGGACAGAGGGACACGAAGGGAGGGGCAGAAGGACAGAGGGATGGTCAGAAGGACAGAGGGACAGAAGGACAACAGAGGGGCAGAAGGACAGAGGCAGAAGGACAGAGGGGCAGAAGGACAGGAAGGACAGAGGGGCTGAAGGAACCAAGAAGGACAGAGGGCAGATGACAGAGGGGCAGGAAGGGCAGGAGAGCTGACAGAGAGGGACAGAAGGATTGGTATGAAGGACAGAGGGGCAGAAGGACAGAAGGACAGAGGGACAGAGGGGCAGAAGGATGAAGGGCAGAGAGGGACAGAGGGACAGAAGGACAGAGGGACAGAAGGGCAGGAGGGACAGAGGACAGAAGGGCAGAGGGACAGAAGGACAGAGGGACAGGAAGGGCAGGAGGGAGCAGAAGGACAGAGGGACAGAAGGACAGAGGGACAGAGGGCAGAGGGACAGAAGGACAGAGGACAGAAGGACAGAGGGGCAGAGGGACAGGAAGGAGCAGAGGACCAGGGACAGAAGGACAGGAGGGGACAGATGGGCAGAGAGGACAGAAGGACAGAAGGACAGAAGGACAGAAGGACAGAGGGCAGAAGAAGGACAGAGGGACAGAAGGACAGAAGGACAGAGGACAGAAGGATTAGCTGACAGAGGGAGAGAAGGACAGAGGGGACTGGTGAAGGAGAGAAGGACAATAGAGGGACAGAAGGACA
>CM068349.1:47612405-47620599 GCA_034769755.1 Odontamblyopus lacepedii | reverse complement strand
GCCTTCAGCGTGGACACGTTAGCGGTCGGTCAATCGGACTCATCAAATCTGCATCAATAAACAAATCCTTCGGCCCCGGAAGCTGAAAAACACGAGAGTTAGAACCAGGAGGAGGAGGAGGTGCAGGAGGAGGAGGTGCAGAGGAGGAGGTGTAGGAGGAGCTGTAGGAGGAGGAGGTGTAGAAGGTGCAGGAGGAGGAGGTGTAGGAGGAGCTGTAGGAGGAGGAGGTGTAGAAGGTGCAGGAGAAGGAGGTGTAGGAGGAGCTGTAGGAGGTGTAGAAGGTGCAGGAGAAGGAGGAGGAGGTGCAGGAGGAGGAGATGCAGGAGGAGGTGCACCTGCTCCAGGAGGAAGATCAGTTGGTCTCGCGCGAGTCTCTTCAGGAGGGAAAAATCCGGAAGCGGCGGCGCGTCTTTGCGCAGCGCCGCCATTTTACCCGAGCGACTCACGCGCGACTCAGGAGCGTTTCGTCCCCGGGGTCTTTAGGGTTCGGGTCTTTAGGGTTCGGGTTTTTAGGGTTCGGGTTCTTTAGGGTTCGGGTTCTTTAGTGTTCTCTGGTTCCACCACGTTCTGCGTATGACGGACTCGGCTCCAGCACTACGTGAGTCTGTTCGCTTCTGATCCGCTTCTGATCCGCTCCTATTCAACTCTTAGTCACTTCACTCGCTGCAGACAGAACCTTAAACCCTCCGGTTCCGAACACAATCCATCACAGAACCATCACAGAACCATCACAGAACCATCACAGAACCATCACAGAACCCGAGTCCAAAGAGCGAAACCACAGAAGGGACGCGGCAGAGACGCGTCAGAACCGGAAAAGAGCGGGTTTAGCTCCGAGGCTAAAAACACCCGAGAGTCTGTGTCATATTTCCACTTCGGCGCCTTTAACCGCGTCCAAAACATCAGATTGTTGCGGTACAGACGCGTCTCTAGCGCATCCTTCCGTTAGACCCGCGTCACTGGTCCCGGAACGTCTTTATTTTGTGTTTTAAACTAAGAAGTGGCTCCAGCGGCGGCGGAAGTGACGCACCAGGAAACGCCTCGAGGCCGGCGCAGATCGTGCAGAGACCAGAGCCGCCTCTCCACAGAGCTGACCTCACAGAGACCAGAGCCGCCTCTCCACAGAGATGACCTCACAGAGACCAGAGCCGCCTCTCCACAGAGCTGACCTGTGCATGGAGGCCGCGGGCGGTTCGGACGCGGTTCTACTGCTGGAGACGGTGAACTTCGCCGCAGAAAAACACCGGAACCAGCGGCGCAAAGACCCGGAAGCAACGCCCTACATCAACCACCCGATCGGTGCGTGTCAGAGGGACAGAGGGACAGAGGGACTGAGGGACAGAAGGACAGAGGGACAGAGGGACAGAGGGACAGAAGGACAGAAGGACAGAGGGACAGAAGGGCAGAAGGACAGAAGGACAGAGGGACAGAGGGACAGAAGGACAGAGGGACAGAAGGACAGAGGGGCAGAGGGGCAGAGGGGCAGAGGGACAGAAGGACAGAGGGACAGAAGGACAGAGGGGCAGAGGGACAGAAGGACAGAAGGACAGAGGGACAGAGGGACAGAGGGACAGAAGGACAGAGGGACAGAAGGACAGAAGGACAGAGGGACAGAAGGACAGAGGGGCAGAAGGACAGAGGGGCAGAGGGACAGAAGGACAGAAGGAGAGAAGGACAGAGGGACAGAAGGACAGAGGGGCAGAAGGACAGAGGGGCAGAAGGAGAGAAGGACAGAGGGGCAGAGGGACAGAAGGAGAGAAGGACAGAGGGACAGAAGGAGAGAAGGACAGAGGGACAGAAGGACAGAGGGGCAGAAGGAGAGAAGGACAGAGGGGCAGAAGGACAGAGGGACAGAAGGGCAGAGGGACAGAAGGACAGAGGGACAGAGGGGCAGAGGGACAGAAGGACAGAGGGACAAAGGGACAGAAGGACAGAGGGACAGAGGGACAGAAGGAGAGAGGGGCAGAAGGACAGAGGGGCAGAGGGACAGAGGGGCAGAAGGACAGAGGGACAGAAGGACAGAGGGGCAGAGGGACAGAAGGACAGAGGGACAGAGGGGCAGAGGGACAGAAGGACAGAAGGACAGAGGGACAGAGGGGCAGAAGGAGAGAAGGACAGAGGGACAGAGGGGCAGAAGGACAGAGGGGCAGAAGGACAGAGGGGCAGAAGGACAGAGGGGCAGAAGGACAGAGGGACAGAAGGACAGAGGGGCAGAAGGAGAGAAGGACAGAAGGACAGAGGGACAGAAGGACAGAGGGACAGAAGGACAGAGGGGCAGAAGGAGAGAAGGACAGAGGGACAGAAGGACAGAGGGACAGAAGGACAGAGGGGCAGAAGGACAGAGGGACAGAATGACAGAGGGGCAGAAGGACAGAGGGACAGAAGGACAGAAGGACAGAGGGGCAGAAGGACAGAGGGACAGAAGGGCAGAAGGACAGAGGGGCAGAAGGACAGAGGGGCAGAAGGACAGAGAGGGGCAGAAGGACAGAGGGCAGAAGGACAGAGGACAGAGGGCCAGACGGCCAGACGGACAGAAGGACAGAGGGACAGAAGGACAGAGGGTCAGAAGGACAGAGGGGCAGAAGGACAGAGGGACAGAGGACAGAAGGACAGAGGGGCAGAAGGACAGAGGGGCAGAAGGACAGAGGACAGAAGGACAGAGGACAGAGGGACAGAAGGACAGAGGGGCAGAAGGACAGAGGGACAGAGGACAGAAGGACAGAGGACAGAAGGACAGAGGGACAGGAGGACAGAGGGACAGAAGGGCAGAGGGACAGAGGGACAGAAGGGCAGAGGGACAGAAGGACAGAGGGACAGAAGGACAGAGGGGCAGAGGGACAGAAGGACAGAGGGACAGAGGGACAGAGGGGCAGAGGGACAGAAGGACAGAGGGACAGAAGGACAGAGGGGCAGAGGGACAGAAGGACAGAGGGACAGAAGGACAGAGGGGCAGAAGGACAGAGGGACAGAAGGAGAGAAGGACAGAGGGACAGAAGGACAGAGGGGCAGAAGGACAGAGGGGCAGAAGGAGAGAAGGACAGAGGGACAGAAGGACAGAAGGAGAGAAGGACAGAGGGACAGAAGGAGAGAAGGACAGAGGGACAGAAGGACAGAGGGGCAGAAGGAGAGAAGGACAGAGGGGCAGAAGGACAGAGGGACAGAAGGACAGAGGGACAGAGGGACAGAGGGACAGAAGGACAGAGGGGCAGAGGGACAGAGGGACAGAAGGACAGAGGGACAGAGGGGCAGAAGGAGAGAGGGACAGAAGGACAGAAGGAGAGAAGGACAGAGGGACAGAGGGACAGAAGGACAGAGGGGCAGAAGGACAGAGGGGCAGAAGGACAGAGGGGCAGAAGGACAGAGGGACAGAATGACAGAGGGACAGAAGGACAGAGGGGCAGAAGGAGAGAAGGACAGAAGGACAGAGGGACAGAAGGACAGAGGGACAGAAGGACAGAGGGGCAGAAGGAGAGAAGGACAGAAGGACAGAAGGACAGAGGGACAGAAGGACAGAGGGACAGAAGGACAGAGGGGCAGAAGGACAGAGGGACAGAATGACAGAGGGGCAGAAGGACAGAGGGACAGAAGGACAGAGGGACAGAAGGACAGAGGGGCAGAAGGACAGAGGGGCAGAAGGACAGAGGGACAGAAGGACAGAGGGGCAGAGGGACAGAAGGACAGAGGGACAGAAGGACAGAGGGACAGAAGGGCAGAAGGACAGAAGGACAGAGGGGCAGAAGGACAGAGGGACAGAAGGACAGAAGGACAGAGGGGCAGAAGGACAGAGGGACAGAGGGGCAGAAGGACAGAGGGGCAGAAGGACAGAGGGACAGAGGGGCAGAAGGACAGAGGGGCAGAGGGACAGAGGGGCAGAAGGACAGAGGGACAGAAGGACAGAGGGGCAGAGGGACAGAGGGGCAGAGGGACAGAAGGACAGAGGGACAGAAGGACAGAGGGGCAGAAGGAGAGAAGGACAGAGGGACAGAAGGACAGAGGGACAGAAGGACAGAGGGGCAGAAGGACAGAGGGGCAGAAGGACAGAGGGGCAGAAGGACAGAGGGACAGAATGACAGAGGGACAGAGGGACAGAAGGACAGAGGGGCAGAAGGAGAGAAGGACAGAAGGACAGAGGGACAGAAGGACAGAGGGACAGAAGGACAGAGGGGCAGAAGGAGAGAAGGACAGAAGGACAGAGGGACAGAAGGACAGAGGGACAGAAGGACAGAGGGGCAGAAGGACAGAGGGACAGAATGACAGAGGGGCAGAAGGACAGAGGGACAGAAGGACAGAGGGACAGAAGGACAGAGGGGCAGAAGGACAGAGGGGCAGAGGGACAGAAGGACAGAAGGACAGAGGGGCAGAAGGACAGAGGGGCAGAAGGACAGAGGGACAGAGGGGCAGAAGGACAGAGGGACAGAAGGGGGCAGAAGGACAGAGGGACAGAGGACAGAGGGGCAGAAGGACAGAGGGGCAGAAGGACAGAGGGGCAGAAGGGCAGAAGGACAGAGGGACAGAAGGACAGAAGGACAGAGGGGCAGAAGGACAGAAGGACAGAGGGGCAGAGGGACAGAGGGACAGAAGGGCAGAGGGGCAGAAGGACAGAGGACAGAAGGACAGAGGGGCAGAAGGACAGAGGGACAGAGGACAGAAGGACAGAGGGGCAGAAGGACAGAGGGGCAGAGGGACAGAAGGACAGAAGGACAGAGGGGCAGAGGGACAGAAGGACAGAGGGACAGAGGGACAGAAGGACAGAGGGGCAGAGGGACAGAAGGACAGAGGGACAGAAGGAGAGAAGGACAGAGGGACAGAGGGGCAGAGGGACAGAAGGACAGAGGGACAGAGGGACAGAAGGACAGAGGGGCAGAGGGACAGAAGGACAGAGGGACAGAGGGGCAGAAGGACAGAGGGACAGAAGGAGAGAAGGACAGAGGGACAGAAGGACAGAGGGGCAGAAGGAGAGAAGGACAGAGGGACAGAAGGACAGAAGGAGAGAAGGACAGAGGGACAGAAGGAGAGAAGGACAGAGGGGCAGAAGGAGAGAAGGACAGAGGGGCAGAAGGACAGAGGGACAGAAGGACAGAGGGACAGAGGGACAGAAGGACAGAGGGGCAGAGGGACAGAGGGACAGAGGGACAGAGGGACAGAGGGGCAGAAGGAGAGAGGGGCAGAAGGACAGAGGGGCAGAGGGACAGAGGGGCAGAAGGACAGAGGGACAGAAGGACAGAGGGGCAGAGGGACAGAAGGACAGAGGGACAGAAGGACAGAGGGGCAGAAGGAGAGAAGGACAGAGGGACAGAAGGACAGAGGGACAGAAGGACAGAGGGGCAGAAGGACAGAGGGGCAGAAGGACAGAGGGGCAGAAGGACAGAGGGACAGAAGGACAGAGGGACAGAGGGACAGAAGGACAGAGGGACAGAGGGGCAGAGGGACAGAAGGACAGAAGGACAGAAGGACAGAGGGACAGAGGGGCAGAAGGAGAGAAGGACAGAGGGACAGAAGGACAGAGGGGCAGAAGGACAGAGGGGCAGAAGGACAGAGGGGCAGAAGGACAGAGGGGCAGAAGGACAGAGGGACAGAAGGACAGAGGGGCAGAAGGAGAGAAGGACAGAAGGACAGAGGGACAGAAGGACAGAGGGACAGAAGGACAGAGGGGCAGAAGGAGAGAAGGACAGAGGGACAGAAGGACAGAGGGACAGAAGGACAGAGGGGCAGAAGGACAGAGGGACAGAATGACAGAGGGGCAGAAGGACAGAGGGACAGAAGGACAGAAGGACAGAGGGGCAGAAGGACAGAGGGACAGAAGGGCAGAAGGACAGAGGGGCAGAAGGACAGAGGGGCAGAAGGACAGAGGGGCAGAAGGACAGAGGGGCAGAAGGACAGAGGGACAGAGGGGCAGAAGGACAGAGGGACAGAAGGACAGAGGGGCAGAAGGACAGAGGGGCAGAAGGACAGAGGGGCAGAAGGACAGAGGGACAGAGGGGCAGAAGGACAGAGGGGCAGAAGGACAGAGGGGCAGAAGGGCAGAAGGACAGAGGGACAGAAGGACAGAAGGACAGAGGGGCAGAAGGACAGAAGGACAGAGGGACAGAGGGGCAGAAGGACAGAAGGGCAGAAGGACAGAGGGACAGAAGGACAGAGGGACAGAAGGGCAGAGGGACAGAGGGACAGAAGGGCAGAGGGACAGAAGGACAGAGGGACAGAAGGACAGAGGGGCAGAGGGACAGAAGGACAGAGGGACAGAGGGGCAGAGGGACAGAAGGACAGAGGGACAGAAGGACAGAGGGGCAGAGGGACAGAAGGACAGAAGGACAGAGGGACAGAAGGACAGAGGGGCAGAAGGACAGAGGGACAGAAGGAGAGAAGGACAGAGGGACAGAAGGACAGAGGGGCAGAAGGACAGAGGGGCAGAAGGAGAGAAGGACAGAGGGACAGAAGGACAGAAGGAGAGAAGGACAGAGGGACAGAAGGAGAGAAGGACAGAGGGACAGAAGGACAGAGGGGCAGAAGGAGAGAAGGACAGAGGGGCAGAAGGACAGAGGGACAGAAGGACAGAGGGGCAGAAGGACAGAGGGGCAGAAGGACAGAGGGACAGAAGGACAGAGGGGCAGAGGGACAGAGGGACAGAGGGACAGAAGGACAGAGGGGCAGAGGGACAGAGGGACAGAAGGACAGAGGGACAGAGGGGCAGAAGGAGAGAGGGACAGAAGGACAGAAGGAGAGAAGGACAGAGGGACAGAGGGACAGAAGGACAGAGGGGCAGAAGGACAGAGGGGCAGAAGGACAGAGGGGCAGAAGGACAGAGGGACAGAATGACAGAGGGACAGAAGGACAGAGGGGCAGAAGGAGAGAAGGACAGAAGGACAGAGGGACAGAAGGACAGAGGGACAGAAGGACAGAGGGGCAGAAGGAGAGAAGGACAGAAGGACAGAAGGACAGAGGGACAGAAGGACAGAGGGACAGAAGGACAGAGGGGCAGAAGGACAGAGGGGCAGAAGGACAGAGGGACAGAAGGACAGAGGGACAGAAGGACAGAGGGGCAGAAGGACAGAGGGGCAGAAGGACAGAGGGACAGAAGGACAGAGGGGCAGAGGGACAGAAGGACAGAGGGACAGAAGGACAGAGGGGCAGAAGGACAGAGGGACAGAAGGGCAGAAGGACAGAAGGACAGAGGGGCAGAAGGACAGAGGGGCAGAAGGACAGAAGGACAGAAGGACAGAAGGACAGAGGGGCAGAAGGACAGAGGGACAGAAGGACAGAGGGGCAGAAGGACAGAGGGACAGAGGGGCAGAAGGACAGAGGGGCAGAGGGACAGAGGGGCAGAAGGACAGAGGGACAGAGGGACAGAGGGGCAGAGGGACAGAGGGGCAGAGGGACAGAAGGACAGAGGGACAGAAGGACAGAGGGGCAGAAGGAGAGAAGGACAGAGGGACAGAAGGACAGAGGGACAGAAGGACAGAGGGGCAGAAGGACAGAGGGGCAGAAGGACAGAGGGGCAGAAGGACAGAGGGACAGAATGACAGAGGGACAGAGGGACAGAAGGACAGAGGGGCAGAAGGAGAGAAGGACAGAAGGACAGAGGGACAGAAGGACAGAGGGACAGAAGGACAGAGGGGCAGAAGGAGAGAAGGACAGAAGGACAGAGGGACAGAAGGACAGAGGGACAGAAGGACAGAGGGGCAGAAGGACAGAGGGACAGAATGACAGAGGGGCAGAAGGACAGAGGGACAGAAGGACAGAGGGACAGAAGGACAGAGGGGCAGAAGGACAGAGGGGCAGAAGGACAGAGGGGCAGAGGGACAGAAGGACAGAAGGACAGAGGGGCAGAAGGACAGAGGGGCAGAAGGACAGAGGGACAGAGGGGCAGAAGGACAGAGGGACAGAAGGACAGAGGGGCAGAAGGACAGAGGGGCAGAAGGACAGAGGGACAGAGGGGCAGAAGGACAGAGGGGCAGAAGGACAGAGGGGCAGAAGGGCAGAAGGACAGAGGGACAGAAGGACAGAAGGACAGAGGGGCAGAAGGACAGAAGGACAGAGGGACAGAGGGACAGAAGGGCAGAGGGGCAGAAGGACAGAGGACAGAAGGACAGAGGGGCAGACGGACAGAGGGACAGAGGGACAGAGGACAGAAGGACAGAGGGGCAGAAGGACAGAGGGGCAGAGGGACAGAAGGACAGAGGGGCAGAGGGACAGAAGG